>APFE031303250.1:72093-109681 GCA_000404065.3 Pinus taeda | reverse complement strand
TCATTATATTCCTTTCAATGTTACAATACATATTTATACATGTCGAAGCATCTAATACCATGGACCGAAAACCATCGCGTCCAAAACCATGGACCGAAAACCATAGGTAGGTTCGCCCAACCTAATATAGGGTCCAATTTTTTTTTTCCCGGGACGCTGCCCTAGACCCCGTAGAGGGGGGCTACCTGCTGCGCAACGAAGGGGGGCCTCCGCCCCCCCTCTAACCCTCGGGTTCACTACGTAGGTTAGTCGTGGAAAGAATATAACACAACCCAACAATGATTTTTTCTTTAAGGAGCTTATTCAGTTCATTTTTTATTTGATTCTCCAAATTTGGATGAATATTTCTTAATTTATGCCAAATAGGCTTGACATCAGGCATCATTGGGATGGTGTGTTGGATGATGGAAGTATCATAAGTCTTTAGATATTCATAATTCTAGGCAAAGACACCTTTATATTTCGTTAATAGATGGATAAAAGCTAATGTCTCATCAGGAGAAAGAGCCAGACCTAAATTGACAATTTGAGGTTTAGATTCAGGTCCAAGGTTTACTAATTCAAACCTCAATGTTGAACTCTGAAGTTTACAATTAAACACTTTCTTGAATATATACTTTAGATAATAAAGGTTTTCAAGTTTAACCACAAACTTGGAGAGAGAATTAACTTCAGTTTCTTGTTTAATCTGTCTGTCATGTTCATCTTCATCAGTTATCTGATAAGAATACGATTCTTCAGATGTTAAGAAACTTAAGATATCTCCATCATCGTTAAACACATGCCAATTTGTAATGTTATCAAGAACAAAAGGGTGAAAAATTAATTCAATCGAAAATCGATCTGGACTGAAATCTTCAAGTGGGATTATTTTGGATGCAATGTTGGCTAATAAATCAGCACTGGCATTTTGAAGTCTAGGGACTGGAGAAATATCATAAACTAAGAAATGTGAAGTAAGAGATTGAAATAGAGTCTGATAATGTTTCAAATGGTTGGAGATACAATGAATAGTATTTATTACCTATTTGATAACAATTTATTAATCTCCAAACTCTTGAAGATATCGAGCATCAAGAGATATTTCTTTGTACAAACCTTGAACCAGAGCTTCACACTAAACAACATTGCTTGTACATTCAATCTCTAATTGACAAGCTAGCATTGTTCTTTCTCCATCAGGACTAATTAAGACACATCCTACTACAACACCATCATTAGAGCTAGATCCATCAAAATACAAAGCCCAAAACAAAGATTTAACTAAAGGTTTATCTACAAAATTTACACACTTGGATAACTTTGTCTTTGAATAGTTTTCAATTTGTGAAGTGATAGAATTAACTGAGAAAGATGATTCTTGAGCTCTGAAGTTACCCCAAAAAGGCTCTGAGATATAATTCCCAAGAATATTACTAGTGAAGATGTCTAGTTCATTTTCCCCATCTAGATCTATTACATAATATTTCGTATGTTTTTTGTGTTCTACACAGATTTGATTTGGTTTTCCATTATATGGCAACCACATATGAGACTAGTCTGTAACAAAGTAACTGTGTAAATTTTTAGACCAATCTCTACTTAGGATTAAAACATAGAAATATGTGATAACAACAACTAGAATGTTAATTATTTGAAACACTTCGGGATTAGAAGAAAGTCTGATGAGGACTGAGTTGATTTCTCCTAATACTTTAACTTTTGTTCTATCAAGTTGCACTAAATGAAAAATAAACTTTAGGGGATATATTCAATTTTGAGCAAGCTGAATGGGCCATTATATTCGATGACGCTCCAGAATCAACTAAGCAATTGTGCATGTTCTTATTGAAGAGTTCAAAAGTTAAAAGAAATGGGGGAGTATGAGAATTTGATCTATCTCTAATCAAGATAACATCTGTGGAAGAGAATTTCTATGTAGAATTAGCAGGAGGCTTACCTATTCCTCGAGAAGATTTAGAAGCGACAACAACTTATAAAGGAGATGCACTCAATTCATTAAGAAGATACCTATGTTGTTGTTTTAATTTTGAAACTTCATATAAAGAAATGTTAGCCTTAACTTTATTCATATCTTCCACTATATTATACTCAATGTTATGAGAGACAACCAAACTTTTTGATGTGGATGGAGGATTAGAAGAAGAAGAAGGGGTTGGTTTGTTGATGTTCTTGTCTTTAGTAGTAGAAGTAAAAGTTTTTTGTTTCTAAATTGATTGAGAAGAATGATGTGGTCCTTTACTTCTTGTACTTACAAGTAAGGCTTCATGTTCTTCTTCGTTATTAGAAGTGGGGAGGATAAAATCCCAAAGCCCATGAATTTCTACAAATTCATCATCTTGAGAATCCTCAACGGACATAGCTATTTCTTCTTCATCATCATCTTCATCTACTTTTGCATTCCATATGCCATTGGGGGGTTGGGAGGGTGAAGTCCGATTTCTCTTAAATGATTTGAAAGGTTTCTTTGAAGATTCAACCACTTGTTTTTTAATCTTGACCATCTCGTGAGACATAGTTTTGAGGATTTTCTGTAGTCCTTCGAGATCAAAAGGATCTTTTGGATTTTTCTTCTTTGGCTCATCTTTAAATGTAACCTTCTTGGTTTTTCTTTCATCCTGTGCAATTTTTTTCTAAAGCAAGTATGATTTTCTCAACTTCTAATGCTTCTTTCATGTTTTTTACTAGAGTCATTTTATTAGCCCTATTGACTAAAAATGCGATATTTGAAGGTAAGGCAGATATATACCATTCATTCTGTACATCAACACCAGGTTTGGATGTATCTGGGATTTTATTCAAAAGTTTGTTAAACCTAGAATTAAAATCCTTGATTTTTTTCATTGGGACTTGCTTTAAGATTGGAGACATCATTAATCAAAGTAGCAGTAGTGCGATAATAACCAAACTTAGCTAAAAATTGTTCTTCAAATATGTCCCAGCTAGTAATGGACCGTGGTGGTAATGAAAAATACCATGAACATTCATATCCTTCAAAAGTATATGGAAATAGTCTTACTACAAAGTCCTCTTCAGCTACTCCATTCAAATTAATGGCTAACATATAATTGTGGAGATGCTCTTCAGCAGGTAGTCCATCATCAGGATTAAATTTTGGTAGCCATCTTTTAGGATGTTTAGGTAGAGGATGAAGAGGTGCTAGCATTTTTACAGCTCCAGGATTTTCCCATGGTCTAACTATTGGGGGTGGCAGAGATGGATTTTGAAGAATTCTTGCCATTATTAGAGTTTAGGTAAAGGTGGATGTAGAAGGTGATTGTGTGGAAAACGAGACAGATTGTGTATTAGTGCTAGATGAACTGACACTAGTACTTTGAGAAGAAGGGGTATGAACATGAGGATTTATTGGAGGGAATGTATGGAATGAAGGTGTTTGTGGAGGTGAGTTTGACAAAGTCTCACTAGTTGATGTTTGGGACTCATATTTCTTGGACTTCTTATGGAAAGAAGGAAGAGGAAACTTGAATGAAGTAACTCCCAAGATTTTCACTTTGAGAACAAGTTAAAATCTGAGTAGGTTGGAAAGATGAGGATATATTACCTTCAAATATTTTAGGTTCTTGAGGATTTTCTTCAGAAATAAAAATACTTTCTAATTTTTCAATTAAGGTTTCGACCTTTGGTACCTCATGAGAGGAAGGTGGATCAAAATAGGGGTAGTGATCTAGGAGATTTTGTAGATGTTTGTTAAGCTTCTTATCTAGAAGTAGGAGTTTTAGATGAAGATCTAGAAGTTGGAGGTGATCTTTAGGGGGAGTGACTCTTGGAATGGCCCTTAGATATATGAAACAAAAAAGAAAAAAATAGCTTCAGTTTTAACAGGAAACTAAAGATGGGAAGTTGACTCCTCTCCAATTTTCTCTCGTAACCTGTAAAAAGCCTCCATTGGCTTCAATTCTGGGGGATGAGCTAGCCTGATCCACATCTGTGACACAAACAAGGCATATGAAAGAGGTGGGAGCAAGTATTCAGTTGCATTAACAAGGTTGTCAAGAACTAACCATTGACCATAGGGATTTACCAAAAATTGTTGGTGATATTCAAGATTTAACTTAGATAATTTCTTGATTCTATATTCTTTTTCCTTAGATTTTTTATGCCAATAATCTATGAGTGTTTGAGTATTTGGTAGGAATTCTCCTAGGCACTCAGTAATAAGATTAGTGTTTGCTAGGCTTTCTCTAACTATTTTGGTAACCTAGCCTGTTAGGTATCTTGCTCCTTAGATTGCTTCCCGAGCCTACTTTGGCCTTTAGATATAGGAAACAAAAAGAAAAAAATAGCTTTAGTTTTAACAAGAAATTAAATATGGGAAGTTGAATGCTCTCCCATTTTCTCTCGTAACCTGTAAATATCCTCCATGGGCTTCAATTCTGGGGGATGAGCTGGCCTGATCCGCATGTGTCATGCAAACAAGGCATCTAAAAGAGGTGGGAGCATGTATTCAATTGCATTAACAAGGTTGTGAATAACTAACCATTGACCATAGGGCTTTATCAAGAACTGTTGGTAATATTCAAGATTTAACTTAGATAACTTCTTGATGTTATCTTCTCTCTCCTTAGGTTTATTATGCCAATACTCTATGAGTGTTTGAGTATCTAGCAGGCATTCTCCTAGGTACTTAGTAATAAGATTAACATCTACTAGACTTTCTCTAATAGTTTTGTTAACTTGGCCTGCTAGGTCTCTTGCTCTGTAGATTTTTTCCTCAACCAACTTTGGCCTTTAGATATAGGAAACAAAAAGACAAAAATAGCTTCATTTGTAACAAGAAACTAAAGATGGGAAGTTGATTTCTCTCCCATTTTCTCTCTTAACCTATAAATAGCCTCCATCGGATTCAATTCTAGGAGATGAGTTGGCCTAATCCGCATTTGTCATGAAAACAAGGCATCTGAAAGAGGTGGGAGCATGTATTTATTTGCATTAACAAGGCTAAGAAGAACTAACCATTGGCCATAGGGATTTACCAAGAATTGTTGGTGATATTCAAGATTTAAATTAGATAATTTATTGATGCTATCTTATTGTTCCTTAGATTTATTATGCCAATACTCTACGAGTCTTTGAGTATCTCTCATGCATTCTCCTAGGCACTCAGTAATAAGATTAGCATCTGCTAGACTTTCTCTAACAGTTTTGGTAACCTGGCCTACTAGGTCTCCGTTAGGTCCCTATACTACTAGTGTAACCCCTTATTGTTATTAGTACAACCCCCTTATTATTCAATTTTTGGAAGTCCTCAATGTGCTCTGCCATTAAACCCTTTTGTTTGAGATTGATCAATTGGCTAAAGAAGGTGTTTCTCATTGTATCCTCATAATGTGATATCATTTCCTCCGTGAATATTGACCACGTGACAAGTGGTTTATGGGAACAAAGCCCTTTATACCATAAAAATTGATTAGGTTCTAAATAATTAGATTCAATACATACCTTTTGTAACAGTGTTACACCATGTAGATCAAAATAAAAATTGTGGCCAAATATCCTTTTTGGAGTCTTTCAAGACTTTAGTCACACCATGACCTACGGTTTGATAGGCAATTTCCTGGGCCAAAAGCTTATCGGGAACATAAATAGGAAGAACATGTGGGGCCACAAGACTTCCAAATACTTTGATATAAGTAAAATTATCTTTAGTAATCTAGCTTCCAACAATAGTGAAGTCTGTCGTGGCTTCTTGAGACACCCTGGGGCGTTTCGATAAAACATTGTTTTGTACAAACGCCTCATTACTATATTGCAAATTCTGTAAAAATGAAGTTGGTACTTAGATTCCCATAGGATATCACGATAGAAGTGAATTGGTGTAGGATCTTCAAGTGTCCATTTCCATCCCATTGAAGGAAAATCAAAATAGAAACAAATGGCATCCATAATATAGGCACTCATATAAAAAGTTTGCACAATTTTCTGTGAAACACTGTGCTTTTGCCTATATTCTAAGATTTTGGATGCAATATTGTTAGACAAGATAGTATACCAATCCATAACTTCAAAATTAGAAGCAGCTTGAATCAAGGGAACCCATTCAACTGTAAATTTTTATTTTTTTGGAAAACCAAACAATCTACATATCATAACAGCAACATAATAGAACAGACCGACAAGAGAAGCTAAAGAATACATACCCTTACTATCATGCTTATGCTTGCTTAGGTCTTGTCTCCATTTTCTAATGGGTTCAAACTCTATTTTGCTCTTCTCTGCAAACCTTTAAAGAAACTAATGTCGTAAATCTTTTGGAGGTCTGGCAAATGATACATTCTCTTCAAATATGTATCTTTGAAGGATCCTACTATTATTTCCCTTGATGTCAAGAATGTCTTGTCTTCAATATTCACATTATCAATCATCCAATTAATCATATCTATGTAGGGTAGGAGTTTAGGTTGCGCAAAAATTCAGTGAATAAACGAATTGGTGACATCAGAGAAGGTAGCCTCAGATAATGATGGGGTATCCGTTGTTGCTTGCTTGGCTACTACTACCCTAGGGATTTATTCTTCAAACAGATTATACATTGATTCCCAGGAGGAGGTACTGGAATTCAGTGTGCATGTAGTGTTTATGAATAATGGAGCCATCTCTATTGCTTCTGGTTTGGACTGAGTTACTTCTGTTTGAACAAACGACCCTTTTCATTTCTTTCCTACTTTGGACATTTCAACGAAATGTCATTTATTAGTATTAGCTTGTAGAAAGGAATCATAGAGGAATTTTTTAGATCTCCAAGGATGAAATGGCACGTAGGATAAATACATACATTTCAAATAATAACCTGCCAATTAAATCAATTTCGTCAAAAAAGGGACATTAAAACCTATAGATTTTGAAATTTAATGAAAATCTAAGTACTCCATATGAGGCAGTGTATGGCCAACTACCACCTTCACCTATTTCTTATATCCTTGGATGTTCTAAAGTACATGCAATTAATCAACTCCTACAGAACCATGCAACCATTATAGCTCATCTCAAACATAATCTACGTCAAGTTCAGAAGTAAATGAAGTAACACGTATACCAACATCGTTATAAGCATACATTTCAAGAAGGGGATGAGGTATTCATGTGACTCCAACCATATATGAAAACATCTCTCAAAGAAAACGGATAACACAAACTAGCATCAAAATCCTATGGACCTTAACAGATACTTCAACACATAGGAGCATTCGCTTACAAACTGGGCTTCCCACCTACTTCAAAAATCCATCAGGTCTTCCATGTATCATGCCTCAAGAAAGTGGTGGGGAACAATTACAAATTTCAAAAAAATCTACTTGAATTGGATGAGGAAGGATCACTTTAGGTCTGACCAGAACATGTTCTTGATACTCGTAAAACACATCTCAGTCACTGCATGATCAATTAAGTCCTCATCAAGTGGAAAGACAGTTCTCTAGGAGATGCTATCTGGGAACCAACCACTATTCTTCAGTATTTTCCGCAGATTCAACCTTGATGACAAGGCTTCTTTTGATGGGGAGGGCATGTTGGGGTCCAACCCTAACCCCTTTATTTATGTAATAAGCCCAATGGGACTAGTCAGAGTAATATTTAGTTAGAGAGTTAATAAATCCTGTATTAATAATTGTAAGTGGTTAATCCACATTAGAGAAAATGGACCACAACTAGCTGTAAATAGGCCATAGTTAATAAATAAAGTGGTTAACCTGTGTTATGCAAGGGACCACTAGTAGTTAGGGTTTTAGATGTAATTTAGCTATAAATAGTCTTATTTAGTAAGGGAGATATCATCGAGTATTATTGTAATTGAGCTCTACTCTACTGGAGGTTCCCCCTTGAAGAGGCAAGTGAACATTAAAGTTGCTTTTAAATAATAAAATACTTTGCAACTTTTCTCATTTCATGTGATAATTCTGTGTTCTCGGTTATATTTCTTCATATTTCTGGTATCGAGATTTCCCACAGGTTAAGAGCATAACACATATCCTATATGTTCCCCAACAACATCTTCTCATAATGTTGGGGGATCTGCTATACATGGTTGGCTTCGTGATAGATCACGTAGCCTTACTAGAGTGTGTGTTCCCTAGTCCCTACATGTGATCAATATATAGGCTCCATATATCGTGGGTTAATGTGATGCATATTAATCTGCCTTGTGCCTACCATTGTGCAGTACTAATGATCGTTGGAATCCACGTGTGCTAAATAGCTACCCCCAATTCGCACACCAATGACCTCGACAGATTCAAATGAGGCATCCTTCTTCCATACTAGAACTTGTCCATCAACGAAAGCAATTCTATATCCTTTGCCTTCAAGAGATGAAATAGACAAGTTCTTCTTTAAACCAGGGTAATTGATACATTACCTCTTGATTCCAATTGGAAGGTTGATAATCCAATGCCCTTGACTTCATATTTGCCATTATCTACAAGCTAAACCCTTTGAGTCATCTTCTTTCTGACCAATTTAGAGAGATGATCATGACTCCCAGTCATGTGCCTAGAGGCACCACTATCCACCAACCATATGTCATCCTGACTTGCAATGGAACCTATAAAAGAAGAATAAAATGAGTATTCATCGTCAAATTCGTTCTTTCTAGGCCTCCTCTTATCAGAGGATTCATCAAGGTTAGTTGTAGAAGCATGATGCTTCCCTTTCCTTTTTCGATCTCCATTCCTTTGATAGTTACCCCTTTGATTTCTTTGACGACAATGAGCTTGATAGTGACCATATGCTTGGCAACGAAAGCATTGAACATTTGTCAAATCTCTTCCACCTCTTCTATCTCTTCTATCATAAGAGGAGGAGGAGGACATCTATGAGGAGTGGGTTCCCTTCTTGGAGCATGTCTTCAACTAGAATTTCCTTAAAATTTTCCAAAATTAGGTCTTCTTTTAGATATCTTAGAATGTGTTGCAAAAGCTTCTTCACTTGGATCTTCAGTCTTCTTTCTTGAATGGAGTCTTGGTTCTTCTTGAGTGCACGAAACCCATAGCTTATCAAATGAAGGTGCATTCTCTCTTGCTCTAATGCTTGTTGTAAAAGGATCCTAAGATCTAGGAAAGCCACTCAAAGCCACAATTAGCAACTCTTTGTCAGCTACTTCTTATCCACGGCCTTGATTTGATCTCTTATTTGAGATATCTTTACAAATTAGGAAGTCAATGTATTATTCTTTGTCATCTTGATATTGCGAAGTTGACCTCTCAAGTTCATAAATTGATTGATGTTGTTGATAGTGTACAAACTAGTGATGGCATCACAGATCCCTTTGGATGTTTGGTGATCAACAATATAGGGGATTAGATTATCCCTAACAGATTCTATAAGGATGCTTCTTGCCAAGATGTCATCTTCTTGAAATTTTTCTTTACCTGCGTCATTAGCTGGTTCAGTCAAAGTGTCAAAGGCAATGCTTCTATCTCTTTTGATTACCTTGTTATCAATAGTGGACCTTCTTCACCTATTGCAGGTACACCTCTTGCATTTTAAATCCTCTTTAAAATTTATGTGTTTATGTCTTGAAATTGTCTTTAATTTTTAAATCATCTTCAATTGATGTGTTTGAATTTAATGTATATGTTATTATGCTTCTATTTAGTTATATATGTTAAATTATGTTTATGATTTGCAGGCCCTCAATAGGGCAAAGATGAGGATCATAGTGTGTTGAAGATAGCAACAAGAAATGCTAAAAATAACATTCCAGGATAGATTCCAATTTTCATTAGTCCCTGAATTAAAATTGAGAATTAAAATTCGAATTTAGTCTTAACAACTGTTTGAAAAATAATTAATTAAGTCATCTTGAGTTAATTAGTTGGAGAAAATCAAACATGAAGTCTATGTGAAGACATGCAACAATTATCCCTTTGATTGAGGAAGTTACCCTTAATTAAGGAGATAAGGATGAGTTGTATTTGAGTTGTAATTAGTTAGCTCAGTTAACTGAGTTAAGTCTATTTAAATTAGGTCCAAATAGTTGGAGGAACCAATTGTGAGTTTAGTCAGTTGATGCATGCATGCATGCAACTAGTGTTCTCTAGATAACTGAATATTCTCTCATAAATAACTCATGCATGTCAGTTCAGAGAAAGAACCAGTTGAGATTAAAGGAAGGGACAATGTACTATCAGTTGGAGGAATTTTCCTATAAAGGAAACTCATCCATGCAGAAGGAATTATCTCCTTCAGGATTGCGAAGTTATTTCAGAGGTTAGTTTTGTGTGTGAGGTGAGAATCACACAGGTTGCAACTAGAGGACCCAGGAGAAACTACATAAGGAAATAGGAGGCTTGGAGGGCAGAGGAGAAGGTTTGTGAGAAGCCTTTGACTATCTATGAGCAGCAGAGGGATTGTACTGAGAGCTAGGTAGCTTGTGAGCTAAAACTTTGTGTAATCTAGACATATTTCCATTTGTATGATAATACAGAGATCAAGGTTTTTAGTTGAGGCTTTCCCCAAAGTATTATTTTGTGTTCATGTGTGATTGATTTCTCATTCTCTGTTATATGTGTTCTATTTGATCTTGATCATAATCGATTAAGCTTCCGCAAGTTTGTTTGTAGAAGTAGATCAAGTATTTTGTTTTAGTATATTGCATTATCAGGTGATCTACAGTGGGAATTTATACATGGTATTAAAGCAAAGGTTATCAAAGTAGTGAATAATATACGAAGAACAGAATTTGAAGTAAGAAAAAAAAATTGGGCCGCAAGTTTGTCGAGCATATCCAAAATTTTTTGTGCAAAATTTTCAAAAACAAATAGCAGATCTGGATTCCTTGTGAAAAAAGACCCAAATTCAAAAAAAAAATTCGGTTGAATCAGAGCTCGGATGAGGGAGATATCACTAATTTAAAATCATATTTTTTTTCATAAAATTTCGTGACCACGGGAAAGATGAAACAGATTGGTGTGCTAGCCAAGAACCTGTATGCACTTGAGGTACAAGATGCATGCAAAGCCTTCAGGAGCAAGGCAACTGTTGGAGACTTCGTGGTTGAGAGGGAGAGTACATTACCTCTCAACATGTAACGCCAAAAGAAGTCTCAGACAATTGTGGAGGAGCCACAATTGGTGAAGCAACTTGAGGAAGTTGTGGAGCAGCCACAACTGGAGAAGCCGAGAGGAGACCGATTGGAGGCATCCACTCATGCAGAGACCTCCACTAGGGGGAAATTTCGAGCCAAGTGGGTAGATGGATCACATGCAGCCATACCTCCAGGTGGGAGGTGGGGCGATGTGACGTGATAGTCCTAAGGAGGCTGAAATCGGGGCAGGATCCTTGAGGTACACAGACTCTTGTACTATACCTTGCTATGGGAGCCCCGACGAGGAGTAGCAGGACTGGCTGAGTGGGTAGAGATGGATGTGGATGGAGTGGTAGAGAGAGCTACAATGTAGGAGTCCCAAGACAGTGCAGAGCTAGCAGGTTGCAGCAATGCGAGAGGCACAGGACTATTGCACTAGTGCAGGATTGCACAGAGAGGTGTGTAATGGTGCGAGATGTAGGGAGTTGTTGCAGCAACACAGAGGTTAGAGAGGGAGCACTTGTCAGTGGCAGAGGGAGCTTTAGCATCAGAGGGTGTTTCTAGCCCAACATGGAGGTCAGTTGGGAGATCAGTTACTTACTTCTCAGTAACTAAGTTGCAGTGCAGTAGTGGGCAACACGATGCAACATGATGAGAGGAGGTGCAGTGCGGATGCAGTGCTAGGGCAAAGGACCAGCAACAACACGGATGCAGTAGGAGGAATCAATGTGATTGATGCAGTTAGAGATCAATGTGACAGAGGCTAGAGCAGTCAGATACTGAAGAGCACATAGGTGCAAAGTTTTCAGTCGACAGAGGCAATAACAATTAGAGACTTTGATGATAGAGGCATCATTTTGATTTAGGTTAGATATTTTTTGTTTCTGGAGTTGCTAGAGCAACAACACTTGAGAGAAATGTTGCATGCATAACATTCCAAAGGTTCAAGATCAAGTTCGAGTTGAATTCCTTTCTTGTTGAGAGGGATTGTTGAAGATAACAACAAGAAACGCTAAAAATAAAAATGCTAAAAATAGCATTTTAGGATATACTCCAACTCTATTGGAAATAGCAAAAAATAGAAATGCTAAAAATATCATTTCTATAAATATCATTTCGAGATAGATTCCAATTCTAATTAGTCCCTGAATTAAAATTGAGAATTAAAATTCAAATTTAGTCTTAACAGTTGTTTGAAAAATAGTTAATTAATTCATCTTGAGTTAATTAGTTGGTGAAAATAAACCATGAAGTCTATGTGAAGACATGCAACAATTATCCCTTTGTGTTGAAAATGCAACAAGATGATGGAGCTTAGTGAAAAGAAGTCGCCTTCACTAAGTGGGACCGCAGGCTATTTTTGGCGCAAAGTCTATTTTTATACATATGGATCATGGTCTATGAGTTGCAGGATGCTATTTGTGGATGATTGTTCATGTTGGTAAAAATAGATAGACCTCTATTTTTAGACATATGGGCGAAGTCTATTTTTAGACTGCTAGGCTAAAAATAGAGCAGTCGAATATTATTAGCTCTTAATAATATTCGGACTATAAACATTATCTTATTCTCTTGGAGCACTTCATTTCGAGCTACAGATGTGGCACATCCAACTGCCAGAAGAAATATGCTTTTCTTATGGGTTACTTGAGCTATTGCATGAAGGACTTCAGTTAGAACTCAAGTGATTCAGTTTGGTGGAGTTGAATGAGGAGTTGATGGAGTTGTGTTCAGTTTGACTTAGTTGTATTTAGTCTAACTAACAAATACACTTGTGATGAGTGATGTGAATTAGTTATTAATTAATTCACTAATTATTAAGTCATGAATCAACTGAGGAATACATCAGTTAACTCAGTGCATGGACAGTTTATTGGAGACAAGTGTTAGAGATGAGTGAAAGGGCAAGACAGCTATCAGTTGTGACTATAGTTGTGCATGTGATTTGCACAATCAATGGATTGAGTATTACCAATGAGGATTGCATGGTATATGCAAAGGAAATACGAATTTGGATCATTCATTCATCAGTATTCTCATGTAGGATTGCGCAGTGGAGGCAGGCAAGCAGTAGAGGAGATTTGAGCCAATGATTGATTCAGATTTGAGCTAGTTTGTGTGTAACAGGTGGAGATAGTACTGAGTACTTGCGAGGAGTATTGTACTATGTATTGTTACATGTTCTCAATCAATATAATATACAGATAGTTGGGGTTTTTCAGCTGCATGCTTTCCTCGTGATATATTGTGTTGATATGTGTGATTGATGCTTCAATGTGTGCGTGCGATTGTTTCTTAATACTACTAAATTGATGATCAAGGTAGAGGAGGTTATGTATTATGCATGATTCCGCAAATAGTGTATAATCAGGATAATCTCTGTGAATAAGTGTCATATTATTCAAAATTTCTACAGGGTCTTTAACACTACTCTGCATCAATTGGAGAAGAAAGGTGTATCTCTAGCAAGATATCAATTTCAAGAAACTATGGAAGAATTCATGCAAAGCCTAGATCTATTGGATATTAAACCAACCTTCAACAATATTACTTGATATAATAGGAGAGTTGACATTGACTATATGGCCACTAGATTGGAAAACCTTCTAATTGTTGATTGATTTATGACCAAAAATATTATGGTATCCTCACTCATTCTCCCTTGGAACAATTCTTACCACTGTCCTATTGAACTAGAAATTTCAAAAGATGAGGATTGTAGCGTTATTTATTTTCATTGTAATGCACCTTGGCATCGAAAAGAAGGTTTTAGTGACCCGATAAAATAATCTTGGAGAGTATGTGTCCTAGGCAATCTGATTTCAATTTAGGAGAAGAAGATAAAACATCTCAAGGAAGCCTTGAAGTAGTGGGCATGTGAGCAACGAATGGATAGGCAATATGTTTTACAAGCACATTAAATGAGAACATAGTCCCTTTATTCCAAAATACATTAAGGTATTGTTAGTTTTGAGATGGTAATTGAGGGAAAGAAAGAATTTGGAGCCTTTCATAAGGCTTTGAAAGAAGAGGAAGAAGAGTGGAGATTAAAATCCTAGAGTCTATGGCTCTAGGTAGAAGATATGAATTCAAAGATTTTTCACAATCAAGAAACGAACAAGATATGGAAAAAAAAACACGAAGGAATTAATACTAAAAAATAATAAAGTTACGTGGTTTCAACAAATAAAAAAGGAGGTCATCCACCACTATTATGAGTTATACAATGTCGTTGGTCCCACCAGTCTTGAGGCAAAACAATATATGCAATAACATGTCCCTAAAATTCTTTCTGATGCAGAGAATTTAATGCTCATGAAGGAAATTTCAAAGGAACAAACCCAACAAGTGGTGTTCTCATTTAATTTGGATAAATATCTTGGATCGGATGGGTTTTCTACTCTCTTTTATAATCAATTTTGGGAAGTAATAAAATTTTATTTTTGTAGAATGATTGACTACTCAGTTAAACAAAATTCCATGGGTGGAGAAAGCAATACTTGTTTCCTAGCACTAGTCCCAAAGGAAGCAAATCCATATTCTTTTGCTAGGTTTAGATCAATCTTGTCATGTAATGTTTCTTATAAAGTCATTTCAAAGATTTTGGCCTCATGAATAAAATTTCTTCTCCCAAAATTAATCTCTAAGAACCGGGGTGGATATGTGCATAAAACACAAATATTTGGTAATATTATCCTAGTTTAGGAAGCAATTCATTCTAGTTAAAAAGGAGAATACCATGGCATGATCATCAAGTTTGATATGGCTAATGCCTTTGATAGGGTTAGACATGATTATTTATTCAAGGTTATGTCAAGGTTTGGCTTTGATGAAATGTTTATACATTGGGTTTCCCTCTGCATTAAATCGTCTTGGAAGGTCAATGAAATTATTTCATGCTTCTTGTGGCCTCCACTAAGGTTTCCCTTTGTCCCCCTTTTTATATATCATAATGGCTGACTCTCTCAGCAAAAAGTTGAAGTTTAAAAAATGTTGTGCGCGTGTACCTAGTCTCAGGTTTGTTCATGGAATAAAGAATATAAATCACTCTCAATTTGTAGATAATACCCTCCTTTTATGAGGGGATTCTATAATGAGTGCACAAAGATATAAATTGGTCCTTGATAATTTGTTGGACACCTTTATAGATCTAACAAACTTAGACAAATCGCATATTTATTTATGGACCGCTTCCCCTCGCAAGCAAAGACGTGTAGGAAGTATTATGGGCTTCCACTCTATGGAATTTTGGTAAAAATATAAATATATAGGGATTTCTATTTGTTTGAAATCACATTCCTTGCAAGCATGGGATGGTGTCATCACTAACTTTTAAATTAAATTTGTTGCTTGGGGAGCTCATTAGCCGAACTTAGTTGGATACACTGTGTTTATCAATGCCGTTCTTTTTGTTGTCCATTTGTACCAATTCACTGCCCTCCTTACCTCATAAAGCGTTCTCTCTGTGATGGCTAAGGAAATCTACAAGTTTATTTGGGAAGGGGGGCATTCTAGCACAACAAAATTTCATTTGATAGAATGGGCAAGAATCAAGTATCCAAAAACCCATTGGGAAATTGGCATTAGAGACCCTATTTTATGAACAAATTAATAGGAACAAAGATAGTACAAAGGTTTATCACTTAGGAAGAATATTGGTGGAGCATTTCCAAAATTCATTTGTTGGAAGGTATGGATAGCTAGAAACAATGTAGTCTTCAATAATTTAGAATTTTTGCCACACTCTATGTAACAACCTTGGTGAATATTCCATGTAAAAGATATAAGGCCATGGTGATGGGACACGTGGGCAAGAAATCTTGGTATGGGTGTTGATTCAGTTTATTGTGGCTAAAGGAAATTTGCAAAGGCATTTTTGACACATTTATTTATGAAAATAATGGAAGTTAGGAGAACAAGAAGGTGAAAGGTCACATGTTGCATGTGAGGAGGAAATTTAAGGAAACTAATGGAAAATAAAGAAAATAGAGGCATAATTTAAAAAGGCTTATGAGAATCAATTGGCAATATTTTTCTTAGATATTGCATTGGATCAAGAAAGGAAAAGAAGGCAAGAGGAAGGAAGGAGCTAGCGAGGAAGAGAAGTATCAAGCTACTACAACAAGATTATTTGCTGGTATCAATTTGCATGTATGATTTCCTTTCTAGATTTGGCATGCATGGTATTGCATGTGGTTATTTTTCTATTACGACATGGGGTTTTCCAGGTGTGACAGTGTTTTCAGCCTAGCCTTACCATTTCCAGATAACCATGGTGTGATAGGGTTCTCATGTTTTGGTTGAGCTAGATTGCGTGATGGATTCGGAGCTGAGTGAATTGGATCTCCAAATGATAAAACACATGGCCTATTAACCCATGAACCATAATGTGGGTTGCAGTAAAGCCAAATTTTGTGTTGCCTCGGTGGGCCTAGTAATCCTCGACTGATGAATGACAGGATATACGGTAAAGCCTAGAGGTGGGTGGTCTCCATCAGGCCTAGTAATCCGGAGAGGGGATATGCGGTAAAGCTTTGAGAGTAGGTCTCAGTTTAGGTCCTAGTGATCCAGTGTGGATTGCAGTAAATCTTGAGAGACTAGGAGATGGGAAAATTCCTCATGATATAGGTGGAGAAATCTAGTGGCATCCATGATTGTTTTGGCCTAGTGATTTAGTGGAGATCACAGTAAAGCCCATTATTACATGTTTATTGTGTTGGCCCAGTGATCCAGGATGGATTACGATAAATACTGGTTTCTATTGATGAGGGTGAGGTGGTTTAGCCTCAGGATGCCCTGGTTGGTTCTTTTGGTTTGAGTCCCAAATTCATGCTTGGAATATGGCACGGGGTGATTGGCTGAAGAGAGATTTGGCTCATCCAATCTATGGTCGGGTGGAACATGGTAGTCCCATACCAAGTTGGATTTTGCATTCACTAATAAGAGGTTCTCTCCTTGATATCTTATGTATAAATGTACTAGTTTATATGTCGTTTCAATGATTGATGTATCCTTGATATTTCTTTTGTTATTATGTTGGTTATAAGCATGTATTATGACAATGATTATGTAGATTTCCTCATGTTTTTACTTTTAAATGAATGGACAATGTATCTATGACCTAATAGATGATAATGCAGCTAATGATATAAGGATCAATGCTTCTTAGCGATTCTCACATAAATATGAGACCCCTACGCTTAAATATGTTTTTTTTCCTGGAAAGAAAAATCGTAATTTCCATTAAAAGAAAAAATTACATGTTCTAAATGCCCTTGGAATATGCAGTAAGTTGACCAAGGTGAACAAAGAAAATTTGTAGAAATAGTTCCAAAATTTGCAAAAAAGAGCACCTGCTCCGGTGTGCTGTTGGTAGTTCAATCCATAAATATTTACATTCCCATATGTCTGTGCAATATTAAAAAATAGTGCTGTGACTAGGGCTCATCTGCCAGAATGTCAGTCCTAGTTGAAGATGGTTAGGCCTAGTCCTGGAGTTATTTTTTGGTTTATTAGTCTTGTCATCATGCGTTTAATTCCAGAAGTTGCAACAAGTTATGGGCAATGGTCGAAATTCTGGGATTAAAAAGTGGCTTAAATCTCGCGGACTCTTGCACGAGTTTGTTGGAAATAGTCCCTGGATGCAAGCATGTAGGCTTGTGGGATCATCCAATGCTCTCTGGATGCTAGCATGCCCATAGCATGGGAGTGTCCAGAGGTTTAATAGCTTAAAAACTCATTGGGACCTAGGGGCATGATACCTGAGTGGTTAGGATGGCTTCTGGGAGTGTTGTTGCTGATGTGGAAGGTATGTTTGATGTGTTTCCGTCGATTCCACTTCCTTAAGGTCACCTAGGAGTTTTAATCATATCATAGTAGCCTATCATCACATGTTTATCTCGGTTGGATGGTTACTTTGGTAGATGTGGGAGGATGGTGTTACATTCTAAAGCCATGAAAACTACTAGTATGTGTGAATTTTGGGATTTAAAGCTTGTTATTGATTCCCCTCAGAAGGGTTTAGGCATAACTGAAAGGAAATGGTGCTAAATATTTGTTAATTTGGATAGACCACCTACAACTATGAAATGGACTAGTAGAAGTTATCAAGCAGTTTGGAAGTGAAGATTGGTAGAGGAAAAATTACGATTTGGGAAGTGGCAGTGAGAAGGACTTGTCCTCAATTTTTATGGGGCTTTGAAAAGGATTCTAGGGGTAGAAATAGGGGGATGGGTGCTCTACGACCCTGAGGAAGTTAAAGTTGTAGAGTATTCATGGGGCTCAAGATGCATGGCAAACAACCACGCCTAAGCTTATGCCCTCTACCAGGGGATTCAATTAGCCAATGTAGGAATTTACAAGGTAAGTTCCTCAGATAGAACACCAATGGAAACCACTCACAAACATATCACAAATCAATACACTGGTATTCTTGATGTGGTTAAAACCCTTAAAGAGGGAAACAGTGCATGGCTTGAGCCAATGCGACCACTTCATGCAATTTATTAATAAAGGAACGAAAATTTACATAAGCTTCCCTCATGAGCGGTTCATTGATTCTGAAGCTTCTTATCACATGGCCAAAAACAAAGCCATGTTTTCTTCTTTAAATTATTGTAACACCAAAAATATATATGTTGGTGATGATAGATCTCTTAGTGTTTTAGGGACTGGAACTGTTCATATAGACAATGGTCAATTTAATGATGTATTATGTGTTCCAACCTTACCCTGCAACCTTCAATCTGTAAATCAGATAACTCATTTAGGTGAAGGTAAAATCATTGAATTTTTACCTCACGATGTTGTAATTAAGGACCTAAGAGATCCTAGACAGGTTTTAGCGATTGGCATTGTTGATGATTCTACAAGGTTGTATAAGTTTAATAACTCTGGGTCATCAAATCTTCACTCAGTATTTGTTGCTCATAATGATGAAGTGAGCAAACTTTGGCATGAGTGATTTGGTCACTTAAACCATCGCTTGCTTTAGAATCTATGTAAAGAAAATATGGTGACAGGTCTTATAATGGTATTTTGCAGAGATGGTGTTTGTTCCGGATGTGCACTCAGAAAACATCATCGGGATAGTTTTGAAAAACATGCCTCTTGGCACGCCTCAACCCCTTTACAACTTGTGCATAGTGATTTATGTGGTCCACTTCCAGTTGTTTCATTCTCCGACGACAAGTATTTCTTAACTTTCATTGATGATTTCTCCAAATGCACTTGGGTATACTTCTTAAAACTCAAGAGTGAAGTATTTAACATGTTCTTGGCCTTTAAGGCCTTTGTTGAAAAACAATATGGACATCAAATTATTAAGCTAAGATTTGATAATGGTGGAGAATATGTTAACAACAAATTCATCAACTTTTGCACTGAGAATGGAACTAAAATGCAACATACTTTTCCATATACTCCACAACAAAATAATGTAGCTAAAAGAAAGAATCACACCTTAAACGAAATGGCTAATTGTATACTTCAATCTAAAGGACTTAGTCTTAATTTTTAGGCGGAAGCAATTAAATGTGCAAATTACATAATAAATCACACTCCTACTAAGGTTTTAAAGAATATCACTCCAGAAGAATCATGGAGCTCGATTAAACGAGATGTAAGTCACTTTCGTATTTTTGGAAGTGAAGCATGGGCCCATATTCCAGATGAGAAACATAAAGCTTTAGAACCCAAGAGTGAAAAATGTATTTTTGTTGGATATTTTGAAGATGTCAAAGGATATATATTTATTCCACTTAAGTCCAAAAATGTTATCATTGGAAGAGATGTAAAGTTTGCTGAAAATATATTGGCCCTATGAGCCCAATTCGTCGGATGTTCCACATCTCTCTATCCCTTCTACTTCTGAAAATATTTCTTCTTCAGATGACAAGAGCGAGGATGACAATCCTCCCTATGACACAGGTAAGTTCCCTCTGCAGACATAGGTGACCCCTCTAGCCCTAGAGTGGGTCTAGTCACTGCACAGACAATACCAAAGCAAATTTCCTTAGAAAGTTGGTGTTATGAATACCTACCTTCAATCCGACGTTCGATGAAGTCCTCGTCGTGTTTCTCCAGCTCTTGTTCTTGCAGTCATTCATACTTGAAAACAACATGTAGAGAAACACCATGAATGCAATAGAAAACGTCCAAACAATCTACTTGAAGAGTCAAGGA
Source organism: Pinus taeda (assembly GCA_000404065.3). Classification (NCBI taxonomy): domain Eukaryota; kingdom Viridiplantae; phylum Streptophyta; class Pinopsida; order Pinales; family Pinaceae; genus Pinus; species Pinus taeda. The sequence goes on along the minus strand of APFE031303250.1, from coordinate 89,457 downwards.
ACCTCAAGCTATCGACATACAATTTAACGCACAATATAGGAAACAAGCTATTGATTTGTATTAATATAAATCAAAGTAAAACTTACAACCAAGCCTTGACGTCGTAAGCCTGCTTGAAGGGTCATCTCGGTATGTCTCCGTAAACATTTACTTGTGAACCGTCTCCCAAGGGAACATATGACTCTCTCTTATGTCCAAAAGGGTTGATACTAGAAAGCTCTCAAGCCAACTCTACTCAAACATCTCTCAAATCAAAATACATATGAGGCTACTTCCACACTCCAATAACCCTCTCTACCTCTACTCCTCTCTTAGAAAGTTGAAACTATCTAATTACATCTAGCTATCATCCAGTTACATCCAAGCTGGTTGATGTTATTCATGGAAGAGATATTTGTAGGAGGGAGAGGTCCCATAAGAGAAGGAAGGAAGAGCTTATCTCTTAGGGAGGTTGCACAAAAGGTGGAACAACTATCCCAAAGGAGAAAGGTGAGCTCAACTGACCCAACAAATAGCCCTAGGAGAGCCCATGAAGTGAGTCTCTGAAAAACTTGCCAAATCTGGCTCGTCAGGGGTGCAACATAGGGACAGAGCGAAGACTTCGCTAGGGCTAGTGTTAACTTGACCATCTTCGCAAGCGGGATAACTTATGACTCATGACAACCCAGAAACTTAGGTAAAAGGGTCTTCTTCAGGGATAATGAAATGAGACACTCTTCCTGAGATTGCAAGGAAGGTAATGACACATAATTGGCAACATGACACAACACATATGTCAGTAACATGGACTGGTAGTATCTGGGATCAGGGAATGCAGAGTTGGTGACAAATTACTGTGTAACAGATGCCCCCTAAAGCTTGAAGGCCGAGAGAGTGGGAGGGGTGAAATGCTTTACAAATCCATAACCGAAATAGAATGTCCTTATGGAGAACCTACAAACACAAGTACAATTGATATCTTTGATACATGAGTACATAGTGAAAGGAAATACATGTGCATAAGGCATGGGTGCAGCCATCCGGAAGTTAAATATAAATGGTTTGTGGTATGGACGTAGCCATCCAATAAGAAAGACCATGAAACAGCTCAGGTATGGTTGCAACCATCCAATCAAAAGAGTCATGTATAAATCAATCCGCGCAACCTGGACTGGTGTAATCTGAGCCTAAGGTCTTGAATCCCAACCTATCCATTGTACAATATCTAATATGTGAATAGATGTGTTGAAGTTGAGGACACTAGAAAATCACTTGATTACTAGCCAATGATGAGCCATTAACAAGCGCGAGAGAGACCACCAATAATGTCAATGGCTCTCAAGGTACTGCAAGTACAATCCACAATGTGTGAAGAATGATCTAGAGTCAAACTCTTGTGAAATCACTCGATTGAAGACCAATGATGCAAGCCTATCATCGAATGTGAAGAACTTGCCATTGAGGCATGCAAGCTCCAAGGTACGAGAAAGGAGTCTCTAGGTCACTTTACGGATAATGAGCTGAAGTCGACATGAAGCGACCGATCGAAGGAGGGCCATAATGTTTCCCACATCATCGACACAAGACAAAGGAACAAGATGATTATGAATGAGATAATGAATCATAGGAAGGTGTGTAAGGCTACAAACTGTAGAAGGATTAAGCTCTTGAACATATCGACGACATGACTATGGAAGTGGCAACATTTTGGTACCAAGGGTCATGACGATGTTGCAGGGATTAGATGGAATGAGGAAAAATGAATAACCCAAAACCCAGAAGGCCAATGATAGAATGAGGATATCCCAACCCAACATGAAGCAGAAAGAGTTTCGATGTCCAAGAGTGACAAGCTGCTGTAATAACTAATACAATCTATAGAATGTTTCCAAATTTCCCCCCACCATTTTTGGTGAGTACCCCAATTATTTTTGAAACATAAGCTTGAAGGGCATAGCTTATGCTTGTAATGTAAGTTCATCCTTTGGACGAATCTGAACTAGTGAGTTTTAACGAGCCTTAGGAAGGAGAAACTCGATCTCGTCATGGTGACAAGTCCAATGTCATCAGAGTTTAACGAGTTCGACATAGGTAAAATTCGAAGTCTTTTTCATGTTTAGAGAATTTGAGAAAGACATGGAAAAGGAAACTCCAAAGGTCCCTCCCTTGAACCTGAAACAGTATAAAATAATATCCAAGGGAACCTATTGACCATGAAGGATCAACTTATACATTTTTCGTAAATAATCTATCCTAGCCCGAAAAGGGGTAAAAATATACTAGGTAGATGATGCTTCACAACCTTTAATGAGTTCAAAGTGACAAGATCTCATCGATCTTTTCATGTTTCGAGAGTCAGAAAAGAGCTTAAAGATGACTCCAAGAGGGACTCTTTCGTATTTTTACCAAGTCTGAAAAAGTATAAAATACAACTCGTAGGGTAGTCACCAGGGTTCGCGAAACCTGTTGCTGCACAAAAACAAGCATAAGATCCATCTTTGATATAAAAATATGTAAAATAGGCAAAAACCCTAATTTACAAAACCTAATTTCACCAAAAAAGCTTATAAAAGAGTCATTTGGTAAAAAACAAATTACTTTTCACCATTTTACCTAAGAGTGAAAAGTTTACCCTCGTGCATTCGAAATTTCAACGGTTGACTAGAGAGAGATCAATAGCCTGTCACTAAATTCATCCAGTCTAAGTAAGTTCTAATCATTTTCCTACATATTTACATAGATAATACTTCGTTTTTGATGGTTTGAGCCACCTCCAAGGAAGGATTTAGGGTCGGCACATCTGCGGAAGTCGTCACGATTCGCCAGCTTGGGACAACGATAACCCAAAATCTTCCACAGGGAAAAAATGGGGTCTTCGCGACTGTAGACGGAAAAGTCATGAAGATCCCGATTTTTCCAAACGGGTGATTTTGGCTCGGTGCACCTGTTTGAAAAACAGGCGGGCCGAGCGTCGATTCTTAGCATTTCAGAAAATTAAAGCCATTACTTTGGATTTTAAATGCAAGAAAAGTACTTATAATCCTTGATGTGTGTGTGCAGGAAGAAAAATGGCGATTGAGTGGAAATAACGAGAGAATATTGGCGATGATGAACTAGCCATGGGAGACCAAGACTGTTTGGACGTGCTCCAGTATCTAGTTGGAGCGTGGCATTCGAATGAGGATAAGTCAATATCTGAGGGCAAGAGATGGAGATTGAGGCAACAGACATCTATTTCTTGATAGGTTTGTCACGGCGGGGGGGGAAGGCCCCCCATGAACGAGACTCAGATCACTGGAGAAACTATGGACATGATGATGGGAAGAATGTGTCTAGAGGCAAAGAATCAGATAAGGGCGGAAATATCAAGATTGCTACTTTCAGAGACTTGTCTCTCCGTGTCCTTCTCTCGACCATCACTAGCCCCTCATGAGACCACCAAAACCCAACTTCGGCTGGCCGCCGTCTGTATTGATCCCACCATCTTCAACTGGGCTGAGGCCGTGGTTGATAACATGAAATGACAATTAACAAAGTGTCAGTGAGGGGATGTAAAATAGTTCGGGTATGGGTCCATCCTGTTATCATTCATACTTGAGCACCTTCCTATCTTTCAGAGACAAGAAGCAGTCGTAGCATGGTCGATTCCACAGGAGCCACGGCTGACTTGGTGGGTGCTGCTGATGCCCAGAGGAGGCGGGGGTCAACATATGTCATGGAGACTCGAGTTTTTCTAATGGTTGGACTGCCATCTTTTCATGGTCGAGGACTGGGCATATGTTGGGCTAGATTTCAGGGGTGATCCAGAGTTAATACTCCTCCCTGGGGAACACTGGGACCACACAGGTAACAAATTTTGATTTTTTAAAGATTTTGTAATTTTTATCATTTTTTATATATGTTCTGATCACTATGTTTCAATCTGGAAGATGTTGGGTTGAAAAGGCTTACAGGTTTGTCTCTAATTGCTCGGAGAGTTGAGCGGGAGTTTGAGATTCCTCCTCCTAGTGGAGATGTAGAGGATGAGATCGCTTGTGACCTGCAGGGATTGACGGAGGGAATCCTTGACTACGCGAGATTTGAGGATGTCCCTTGACAATATCAATGACACACAGCAGGGGTGTCGAACAGGATTCGCTGACTTCTAAGACGTGTGGTCCAAGCAGTCGTGTGCTATAGAGAGCACCACACACATTAGACTCCTAGGTCTAATTTCTGCCATTTTTGAAAGACATGTTGTCTTATGATGTAATCGAACACATATTTTTTGAGCATTGCAATGTGAAACACTGATATACATACATACATACATACATACATACATACATACATACATACATACATACATACATACATACATACATACATATATATATATATATGTATGTATGTATGTATGTATATGAATGTTTCACATTGCAATGCTAAAAAAATATGTGTTCGATTACATCACAAGACAACATGTCTTTCAAAAATGGCAGAAATTAGACCTAGGAGTCTAATGTGTGTGGTGCTCTCTATAGCACATGACTGCTCGGACCACACGTCTTAGAAGTCGGTGAATCCTGTTAGACACCCCTATGTTTTTCCGTATTGACTTATTATGTATTTAATGATTTACTTTCATAAATGTCGCAAATGTCTATCTAATACATGATTTGCCATTGTATTAGTTAAGGTATTTAGTCTTTTAGGAATGTGTCGATATGTAATATAATAAAAACTCCTTTCCAGTAAATGAACACGTAAATACAACCTTAAAATTTGGGGATTTCTGATGGAATAGCGCCTGTTGAGTTGAAGAACAACAAGCCGGGAATCTAGATTCACAATCAATGCACGAATATTGAGGACAACAACCTTAGCTAGTAATTCAGTGACTGCACTATATTCAATGACATTGTTTGTGGTACATCCTAGACAAACACCTTGAAGATCCACCAACTCATAGTGAGGAACGTAGATAACCCATGCCGCGGAGGAAAGATTTATAGAAATTCTCACCGTAGATCACCTGATAATGCAATAGACTAAAGCAAAATACTTGATCTACTTCTACAACCAATTTAGCGAAAGCTTAATCGAAAATGAGCAACATCAATAAGAACACATATAACTAATATGACGAAATCAATCACACATAACATAGAAGAATTTACCTGGGGAAAGCCTCAGCCTAAAACCCCAACTTTGTATTATCATACAAGTGGAAATATAGCCAGTATTACAAAAAGAATTAGCTCAAAATCTATCTTGCTCTCTCTGCAATACCTCTGCTACTCATAAATAGTCAAAGGCCTCTATCTAACCTCTGGTCTGCCCTCCAAGCCTCTTATTTCTTTGGGGAATTCTGATTGGGGTCCAATGCAGCCACTTGTGTGAATTGGCCTCTTTGCACACTCACTAACCTCTGATCCAACTACATAGTCCTAAAGGAGATAAATCCTTCTCATGGATGAGCTTCCTTTATAGGAAAAACATTAATCCAATTGATAGCGCACTATCCCTTCTGTGATCTCAACTGGGTCTTTGTTTGAATTGACATGCATGAGTTATTCATGAGAGAATATTCAGTTATCTGAAGTGCAACAGTTATATGCAAGCATGCATTAACTAACTGAACTCACATTAATTTAAACAAATTGTTTAAATCAATCTAACTAGACTTAACTCTGTTAACTGAGCCAACTAATTACAACTCAAATTAGAACTCATCCTTATCTCTTTAACTGATGGATAAATTCCTCAATTAATAGAGAAACTATTGCATGTCCTCACATAGACTTCATGTTTGATTTTTCACAAGTAATTAACTCATGGAGAATTAATTAATTTATTTTCAAACCGCTGTTAATTTCAAATTCGAATTTTACTTCCTATTTTTAGTCTAGGGACTGACTAAAATAGGAATCCATCCTGAACTGCTAAAAATAAAAATTCTATTTTTAGCACTTCCATTTTTCATTCCCTGTTGCTCAATCCAGCACTGGTATCCAAACTACTATTTTTAGCAGTGCTATTTTTAGCACTTCTATTGTTAGCATTTCTTGTTGCTCTTTTCAACACTCCCTCTCAATAAGAAAGACTTCAACTCGAACCCGATCCTATACCTATGGAATGTTCTGCATGCCACACTTCTACCAAGTGTGGTTGCTCCAACAACTCTCGGAACAAAAAAAACTCCCCACTGACCTCTATGTTGGGCTAGAACCATACTCTGATGCTGAAGCTTTACCTGCTACTTACAAGTGCTCCCTCTCTGACTTCTGAGCTGCTACAACACTATATGCATCTCGCACCGTTGCACACCTCTCTGTGCCATCCTGCACTAGTGCAACACTCCTGTGCCTTTCGCATTGCTACAACCTGCTATCTCTACACAGTCCTAGGACTCCTGCACTGTAGCTCTCTCTATCACTCCATCCACATTTGTCTCTACCCAATCGGTCAGTCCTTCTACTCCTCATCAGGGCTCCTATAACAAAGTCGAATCAAATAGGTTGGGTACCTCAAGGATCCTACCCCTATATCAGCTTTCGTGGGATGATCACTCCACATCACCCCACCTCCTACCTAGAGGTATGGCTGCATGTGATCCCTCTGCCCACCCGGCTCGAAGTTTCCCCCTAATGGAGGTCTCTACACGAGTAGATGTCTCTACTGAATCTCCTCTTAGCTTCCCCTGTTGTGGCTACTCCACAACCTCTTGAAGCTGCTGCACCAATCGTGGCTCCTCCATAATCGTCTGAGGCTTCTTCTGGCGCTGCATGTTGAGAGGTAATATACTCTCCCTCTCAACCACCAAGTCTCCATCAATTGCCTTGCTGCTCAAGGCCTTGCATGCATCTTGAACCTTAAGAGCATACAGGTTATTGACCCATGAACTAATTTGCTTCACCTGTCTATGATGATGTGTATAAGGAAAACCTTTCCCTTACTGAAGACTACATCATAGCCTCTGTCTTCCAGCATCGCGATTGACACCAATTTTCTCTTCAGTCCTAGTACATACTTGACATCGGTCAAGGTAATTCGAGCTCCATGCTCCCTCTGAAAAATAACCGTGCCTACACCTAAGACAATATACTTTTCATCATTACTCATCACTATGATTATCTGGAGATCTTTCTCCTCCAAAGTACTGAACAAACTCTTGTCGTCGGTCATGTGGAAAGAAGCTCCACTGTCAAGAAACCAACCACTTCCCACCATGGATGAAACCATGCATGTGAAGAGTGTGAAATCCAACTCGAACTGTGAAGCAAGTGCCTCACCTTCTAATCCTTCCCCGAATCCCTTCTCGGATTTCCTCTGTGGACAATTTGTAGCAAAATGGCCCACCTCATGACAATGAAAGCATCACACTTTCAATTTGTCAAACTTCTTCCCACCATGGGAAGAACTGGATTCAAAAAGAGAAACCTTCTCCTTCCCCTTCTTTGCCTTACTCGCTAAGGCACAATTTTCTTCATCCTCCATGGATGAAGAACCATCTCTGGTGCTTCTTCTTATCTCCTCTTGCATCAAATATGACCAAAGTCATTCCTAGTCTGGAAGTTTCTCTCTTCCATTAACCCAGTCCTGGTAGCTATGCCAGCTCTTAGGAAGACCGAGGAGTGCAAGACTAACCATGTCATCATCAGTTGTCACGATCCATACACTTCCAAGCTCATCCCTTCATGAGGTGAGCTTGTTTAGATACATAGAGATCATGTCACCCTTTTCACACTTGATCCTTTGAAGCTTGTATTTCAGTGCCATCTTCCTCTGATCACTGCTATTCTGATATAGATCTTTCAATGTTTTCCACATTGAAAACGATGTCTCCTTCCCATGGAGACTCGAGACTATGTGATCTCGAACTCCCTCCAGAAGGATTCTCCTTGCTCTAGCCACAAGTTTCTTCCATTCAGCCAATTTAGTAGCACTAGTCTGCTTGGGGACTTCTTGATCATTGAAGTCCTTTAGACCGTTATCCTCTAGTACTGCTTCCATTCGATCCTTCTAGGCCATATAATCGAACTGCATCAAGGGAATATTTGAGTCTCAAAACATTGAATGCCATAGGTGAAATAGAGATGTGATAAGAACTCGATTTCTATATTCAGGAATCACAAACTTCAACTTCTCCCTTCTTGCATGCTGTTCTTCCATGATCACTTGTGCTCCGGTACCATGTAGAATTTTTTCTACAAATCAGCTAGCTTCGATACCATGTAGAAATTCTCACTACAGATCACCTGATAATGCAATAGTCTAAAGAAAAATACTTGATCTACTTATACAACCAATTTAGTGGAAGCTTAATCGAACATGAGCAACATCAATAAGAACACATATAACTGATATGGAGAAATCAATCACACATAACATAGAATAATTTACCCAGGGAAAGCCTTAGCCTAAAACCCCAACTTTGTATTATCATACAAGTGGAAATATATCCAGTATTACAAAAAGAATCAACTCAAAATCTATCCTGCTTTCTCTGATCTGACATTCACCCTATGAGTGACATCAGTTAAAGATTTATTGTTTTAAAGGTATTACAAACTCATGTGTTGGTGTGTGTCTATATTATTTAAGCAACGGATCGATCAGATTACCAGTACACAGACAATTGAATGGAAAGACAACAGAGAAATACAGTAAGCAAACACAAAGACACAATAAATTTTAATAAGGAGTTGACCCTATTCTCTAGGGCTACATCTCTGGTCCAACTTTCAGTGGTGGCCTTGTTTTATTGTGCCTTTAAGTAGAGAATTATAATACAGGGACTCAATGTGAGTTCTCCTGAAGCAGGTTTTGCTTGGCAGGGTGGTTCTTGGATTCCCCAAGCCATTGGAGTACACAGACTCTTCTTCTTCCTACCAGCTCTGTGACCTTCTGGTCTTCAGTGGAAAGAGCCAAATGTGGTGCTCAGTCCGGAAAGATTCCTTTATGGGATGGCTTGAATCTCTCAAGCTCTCTGGTGCTCGATGTTGCCGCTGGTCAGCTCAGCCCTCTGTTTCTTTCTACTTTTGCTTTACTGCCTTCTTCTCTGGTTTTTGTCTCTCAGTGTTCAGTCCTCCTCTCGGGGTTCGCTTTGATTGACTCTCCTCTGTGTATTCTGTCTCTGTTCATGGCTTTTAGCCATTTGTTCCAATGCTTGTTCGGTTCCTCTTCCACCTGTGTTGATTCATCTTCTGCAGCTGCTCTTGGAGTTCCCTGTTCAGCGTCATCATGAACGCTCAGGGAGTGGCCACATGTCCTCCTCTAAATGACGCTAGCCTGCTTCATCGATTCGTTTCTTCGGCCATCATGGTGGTCAAATAGATTCCAAATTCTTCTCAAATGCAGCTCATTCTTTCGTTGATTCCGCTTCCCCCCGTTGGGCTTGATCTCAGCCATTTGAACAGGGGCCTCCAAATCTAAGGCCATATGCACGTCTCGTGCGGTTGACTTGCTCAACTGATAGTGCACGATCAACGACGGCTTTCTCTCACCTCCACTTGCCACGCGTCAATCGACATATGGAATCACCCCACTCTCGTCCAAAACCTCTTACCATTTGTGGGCACCCCGATCAATGCCACCGGTTTTCCAGAGCGTGGGTCCCGCCTTTGTACATCAGCGCTTTTCGCTTTTCCGCCCGTGGTTCTCCGGTTCCCCCATGCGACCGAGTGCTCGGGCTTTTCCTTCATTATGGTCCTGTTCGCCCATTGATGCGCAATTAGCGCTAAGCTCTAATCGTGCACCAAAAACCTCCTTATTTTCCCGATCCAGGCCTCCCAAGGGCTACTTTTCACTCCCGCGCAGTCTCCATGGGCCTCGGTCAACACACTTTGACCGAGGTCCTCGTCGTTCCACACTGGCTGCTATTGCCACTGGTTCAGGGTGTTTTTGATCACTGTTTTGGAATTTTTAGAGATTTGTCCCAACCTGATACAGTCATGGTTCTTTGACAGTTCTTGATGGATACAATTCAGATCACGACATTCCCACTGAGAAGCTTTTGGACTACCAAAAGTTGGATTTCTTTCAAGCATTGACTAAGTGAGGATACTGTTGTCTCACTTGTCCAATATCAATCCACTTTTCACTGCTTGACTTCGAACCTTTAAGTCCAATTCTGACGTACTCAACATCTCCTCTATGCGTTGTCCTCACCTTCCTGTCCAAGACTGTGTCTTCTTGCAATTCATTAAGATATTCAGGCAACAAGTCATCAATAGAAGGAAATTGAATTTGCTCTTGAGGATCCTCAATCATTGAAGGTTCAAACAATCTCAAGCAATCTGCATTTACGGCTGAGTAGATGTGCATGTAAGCTGGTAGATCAAGGCGAAAAGCATTTTCACCAATCTTCTCAAGTATCCTAAAAGGTCCATACTTGATAGGCTTTAGCTTTTTACCTTCACCTTGCATCCCGTCCTTGCTGATATATAGCCAGACCTGGTCTCCAACTTGAAAACTATGCTCCATCCGATGCTTTTCATGCCTAGCCTTGTATTTGGCTTGGCTCTTTTCCAGCTGTTCCTGTACTTCCTGGTGGATCTCCTAGATATGTTTAATGAACCTAGTTGCCTTGTCCACATCACTGTGTCCATCAACCGTGGTATCTTTACCAAAGACAAAATCCAAAGGAGACCTTGGTATGAAACCAAAACAGGTCTCAAAAGGAGATCTTTGTGTGGAAGAGTGTTTTGCTCTGTTGTAAGCATGCTGCACATAACACAAATGTTCATCCCAAAGTTTAGGATGTTTGCTGCAATATCCCCTGAGTAATTGGATCACTGTCCTGTTAACTACTTCTGTTTGGCCATCGGCTTGTGGATGAAAATATGTGCTTTTCTTCAGTTGGGTGTCCATCAGTTCCCACAAACTTGACCAAAACTTCCCCACAAATCGGGTGTCTCGATCAAATACAATAGAAGTGGGTAATCGAAAATGAACCCATACATGTTCAAAGAATAATTTTGCAGTTTTCTCAGTTGTAATCTATTTATTACAAGGTATCAAAATACACATTTTGCTGAACCTATCCACAACCACATATAGATAATCATGACCTTTCCTAGATTTAGGCAGTCTTCCAACAAAATCCATGGAAACACTTTCCCAAGGGTGAGAAGAAGCTGGTAAAGGAGTGTACAAGCCTAGTTTTCTATTGTTGGCTTGCTTTTAGGACACATGGTACACCCTCTTACATATCTAGAAACTATCTCATTCATTTTCGGCCAATAACAAAATCTTTGCAATTGTGCAATTGTTTTACTTACCCCAAAGTGACCTGATATCAGAGAAATGTGTGCCTCTATAATTATCTTTACTCTCTCAGTTTGTGGAATGCAGAGTTTCCCACAATGATATAAGAGTCGGTCCTTCACATGATAGTCCAATTCTTCCACCTTTTTTCCTTGACTCAAAGTTGCATATACATCTTTAAAGTCTATATCTTGAGCATATTGTTCAATGTAACTTTCATGTAGTACAGAATTATGCTTAAGTATAGTAGATGCATTTATAATGGGTCTAGATAACATGTCTGCAACTTTGTTGTGTATGCCCTTTTTATATCTGATGACTAGATGAAAATGTTGTAGAAAACCCATGCATCTGAAATGCCTTGATTGCTGCAACTTCGTTTGGGAGTGTAGATATTGAAGTGGTTGATGATTAGTATGTATTATTGTCTCTTTGCCCATTAAGTGATGTTTCCACTTTTTCACACTCTGAACTAATGCATACAATTCTTTATCATAAGTAGGATAGTTAACTACTCCAGGATTAAAAGTCTCAGAATGATAACATATGGGTTTACTATGTTGTGTCAACACTGCTCCCATGGCATAGTCACCGGCATTTGTTTGGATTTCAAATGGTCGTTGTAGATCAGGCAGTGCTAGTACAGGTGCTGTACCAATATTTTCTTTCAAGGTGTCGAAGGCTTTCTGATGTTTTCCTCCCCACTGAAACACCTTGTTCAATCCCGTCAAAGTATGTAAGGGAGCTGCAATTGAGGAAAATTAGAAATGAACTTCCTCCAATATTGCGCTGCTCCTAAGAAGCCTCTCACGTTTGTGGTAGACTTGGGTTTAGGCTAGTTTACAATGATTTCCACTTTAGAGGGATCTATTTTCAATTCACCACCCCCTACCATATGACCCAAATAATTTAGAGTTGTTTTTCCAAATTCACATTTTGAGAGTTTAGCATAAAGTTTTTCTCTTTTAAAAACATCTAATGTCTGCTTAACATGCTTGAAGTGTTCTTCCCACGTTTTACTAAAAATCAGAATGTCATCCAGATACACAATAACAAAATCATCAAGAAAAGGCTTGAGTACATCATTCATTAATCTCATGAAAGTAGCAGGGGCATTGGTCAAGCCAAAAGGCATAACCAGCCACTCATAAAATCCCTGCTTTGTTTTGAAAGCAGTTTTCCATGCATCTTGCTCTCCAACTCTGACCTGATGGTATCCACTATGCAAATCCAACTGGGTGAAATAAACAGCTTCCTTCAATTGATCTAAAAGATCATCTATGCGAGGAAGGGGATAATGATTTTTGATTGTTATCTTATTCAGTGCTTGGTAGTCAATGCACATTCTCCACGAGCCATCATTCTTTCTCACCAAAACGATTGGTGACCCACATGGTGATGTGATAGGCCTGATGAATCCTTTCTTGAGCAACTCCTGCACCTTCTTCTTGATTTCAGCATTCTCTAAAGCAGACAACCTGTACATCCTAATGTTAGGCAATGGAACATATTGCTGCAAAATAATATCATGTACTGTTTCCTTTTTGGGTGGCAGACCTTTAGGTTCCTGAAACAGGACATCATGCTCTGAAACAATTTTTTCTATATCAGCTTGTTGCTGAGCATTACAACCCTCAAATACATTGGTTTTATCGGGTTTCTTTTCCTTTACAATCATTAGTAAGAATCAATGCTCTCTGACTAAATTCTTGAGTATACCCTTGCACACTTTGCCCTTTCAACTTCCGAAGAGTTTGCCAACTCATCATGGCTTGTTGCATGTAGGCCAATGGATAGAACTGCTTCTTAATCGCAGAAACAAAGTCACTCCAGACAAAGATAGTCTTACCATGTCTCTTTATGTCAGCTTGAGTTCTGCCTTCCCACCAAACCAAGGCAGTGCTTCCTAGGTGTAGGCTTTCCAACTGAATTTGTCTCTTGTCTGAGTCGATGTTTTGCACTCTGCAATACACATCAATTTGTCTAATCCAATTGTCCAACTTTTCAACATTTATCTCTCCATCATATATAGGCAAATCAAATTTAACATCTAGCTTAATCAAAGATGCTTTCTTATTATGCATAGGGCTATTAGGAGGTGTGAGAAAGCTTTCCTCTTTCCCTTTTCCTTTTGAGTGGTCATGGGAATTAGACTCATCTTCTTCTTTATCTTGTTTAGAACCTGATGAATCTTCATCCTTATGCTTTCTAAAGTCCCTATACATTTCTTCTACCATAGACTTTATAGGTAGGAAACTCTCTATGAATTGAGGGTCCGGCCCCATAGAACATTCCTTTGACATTGTCTTCTGAGGATAGACTCTCCCAATTTCAGGATTAGTTTCCTCCAACTCTCCTTCTCCTAATTTGAGCTTTGATCTAGTCAACATTCAAAAGCTAAACCAACACAAGCTTGTCTAACCTTACAACCTAGAGCTCTGATACCACTTGATCTGATATTCACCCTATGAGTGACATCAGTTAAAGATTTATTGTTTTAAAGGTATTACAGACTCATGTGCTGGTGTGTGTCTATGTTATTTAAGCAACAGATCGATCAGATTTCCAATACACAGACAATTGAATGGAAAGACAACAGAGAAATACAGTAAGCAAACACAAAGACACAAGAAATTTTAATAAGGAGTTAACCCTATTCTCTAGGGCTACATCTCCGGTCCAGCTTTCAGTGGTGGCCTTGTTTTATTGTGCCTTTAAGCAGAGAATTACAATACAGGGACTCAATGTGAGTTCTCCTGAAGCAGATTTTTCTTGGCAGGGTGGTTCTTGGATTCCCCAAGCCACTAGAGTACACAGACTCTTCTTCTTCCTATCAGCTCTGTGACCTTCTGGTCTTCAGTGGAAAGAGCCAAATGTGGTGCTCAGTTCAGACAGGTTCCTCTATGGGATGGCTTGAATCTCTCAAGCTCCCTGGTGCTCGATGCTGCTGTTGGTCAGCTTGGCCCTCTGTCTCTTTCTGCTTTTGCTTTATTGTGTTCTTTTTTGGTTTTTGTCTCTCAGTGTTCAATTCTCCTCTTGTGGTTCGCTCTGAATGACTCTCCTCTATGTATTATGTCTTTGTTCATGGCTTTTAGCCATTCATTCCAATTCCTATTCGTTTCCTCTTTTACCTCTATCGATTCACCTTCTGTAGCTGCGCTCGGAGTTCCCTATTCAGCGTCATCATGAACTCTCAGGGAGTGGCCAAGTGTGGTTGCTCCAACAACTCTCGGAACAAAAAAAACTCCCCACTGACCTCTCTGTTGGGCTAGAACCATACTCTGATGCTGAAGCTTTACCTACTATTGAAAAGTGCTCCCTCTTTGACCTCTGAGCTGCTACACCACTCCATGCATCTTGCACCGTTGCACACCTCTCTATGCCATCCTCCACTAGTGCAACACTCCTATGCCTCTCGCATTGTTTCAGCCTCCTAACTCTACACAGTCCTCAGAATCCTATAATGTAGCTCTCTTTGTTGCTCCATCTGCATTTATCTCTACCCAATTAGTCAATCTTGCTACTCCTCATCGGGGCTCCTATAGCAAAGTTGAATCAAAGAGGTTGGGTACCTCAAGGATCCTGTCCCTATATCAGCCTCCGTGGGACGATCACTCCACATTGCCCCACATCCTACCTAGAGGTATGGCTGCATGTGATCCCTCTACCCACCTGGCTCGAAGTTTCCCCCTAATAGAGATCTCTACATGAGTAAATGTCTCTACTCGATCTCCTCTTAGCTTCCCCTGTTGTGGCTGCTCCAAAACCTCTTGAAGCTACTGCACCAATCATCGCTCCTCCATAATCGTCTGAGACTCCTTCTGGTGCTACATGTTGAGAGGTAATATACTCTCCCTCTCAACCACCAAGTCTCCATCAGTTGCCTTGCTGCTCAAGGCTTTGCATGCATCTTGAACCTCAAGAGCATACAGGTTCTTGACCCGTGAACAGATCTGCTTCACCTGTCTACTGTTGATGTATCTAAGGAAAAACTTTCCCTTACTGAAGACTACATAATAGCCTCTGTCTTCTAGCATCGCGATCGACACCAATTTTCTCTTTAGTCCTGGTACATACTTGACATCAGTCAAGGTAATTTGAGCTCCATGCTCCCTCTGAAAAATAACCATGCCTACAACTGAGACACTATACTTTTCATCATTACCCATAGCTATGAGTATCTAGATATCTTTCTCCTCCAAAGTACTGAACAAACTCTTGTCACCAGTCATGTGGAAAGAAGCTCCACTGCCAAGAAACCAACCACTTCCCACCATGGATGAAGCCATGCATGCGAAGAGTGTGAAATCCAACTCTAACTGTGAAGTAAGTTCCTCACCTTCTGATCCTTCCCCGAATCCCTTCTTGGATTTCCTCTGTGGACAATTTGCAGCAAAATGGCCCACCTCATGACAACGAAAGCATCACACTTTCGATTTGTCAAACTTCTTCTCACCATGGGAAGAACTGGATTCAGAAAGAGAAACCTTCTCCTTCCCCTTCTTCGCCTTACTCGCTAACGCACAATTTTCTTCATCCTCCATGGATGAAGAACCATGTTCGGTTCTTCTTCTTATCTCCTCCTACGTCAAATCCATCCAAAGTCGTTCCCAATCTGGCAGTTTCTCTCTTCCATTAACCTAGTCCTGGTAGCTATGCCAGCTCTTAGGAAGACCGAGGAGTGCAAGACTCACCATGTCATCATCAACTGTCATGATCCCTACACTTCCAAGCTCATTTTTGCATGAGGTGAGCATGTTCAGATACATAGAGATTGTGTCAACCTTTTCACACTTGATCTTTCGAAGCTTGTATTTCAGTGCTAGCTTCCTCCGATAACTGCTATTCTGATATAGATCTTTCAATGTTTTCCACATTGAAAACGGTGTCTCCTTCCCATGGAGACTCGAGACTATGTGATCTTGAAATCCCTCCAGAAGTATTCTCCTTGCTCTAGCCACACATTTCTTCCATTCACCCAATTCAGTAGCACCAATCGTCTTGGGGACTTCTTGATCAATGAAGACCTTTAGATCGTTATCCTCTAGTACTGCTTCCATGCGATCCTTCCAGGCTATATAATTCGAACTGCCATCAAGGGCATATTCGAGTCTTAAACCATTGAATGCCATAGGTGAAATAGAGATGTGATAAGAACTCAATTTCTATATTTAGGAATCACAAACTTCAACTTCTCCCTTCTTTTATACTATTCTTCCTTGATCGCCTGTGCTTCGATACAATGTAGAATTTTTTCTACAAATCAGCTAGCTCCAATACCATGTAGAAATTCTCACTGTATATCACTTGATAATGCAATAGACTAAAGCAAAATACTTGATCTACTTCTACAACCAATTTAGCTGAAGCTTAATCAAACATGAGCAACATCAATAAGAACACATATAACTGATATGGAGAATGTAGAATTTTCTCTACAAATGAGCTAGCTCACTGATATCATGTAGAAATTTCACCTACAGATCCAACTGATATATGCAATGTACTAAAGCATAATACTAGATCTACATCTACCATAAACTTAGCAGAAGCTTAATTGAACATGAGCAACATCAAGCATGAACAAATATAATCGAGAGTGAGAAGTAATCAACCATAACACAGAAGACATAACTTGGGGAAAGCACTAGCCTAAAACCCCATCTTTGTATTATCAATCAAGTGGAAATCCACAACAACATACAAAAAGAATCAGCTCAAAATCTATACTTCTCCCTCTGTACTCTGATGATGTAGATAATAGAATACCTAGGCCTCAATATATAGGCCATAAGTTCTCCAATCCCCTATTTCCTCGCGCAATTTTGATTGGGGTCCAATTAAATAACATGTGTGAATTGGCCCCAGTCATACCTGCTATCAACCTCAGGTCCAACTACGAAATCCTTGAGGACTCAAGTTCCTCCTGCATGCAACGAATATTCACAAGGAAGATCCTAGAGTACTCAGTTATCTGAAAAAAATAGTTGTCACATGCATGCAAGCATCAACAAACTATATCTCATTAATTTAATAACTTGTTAAATTAATCTAACTGAACTTGACTAAGTTAAACTAAGTCAACTGATTCTCTCAATATAGAACTCATCCTTAATTCCTCAATCAGTGGAGCAA
>APFE031303250.1:42311-68266 GCA_000404065.3 Pinus taeda | reverse complement strand
AACTGATGGATAAATTCCTCAATTAATAGAGAAACTATTGCATGTCCTCACATAGACTTCATGTTTGATTTTTCACAAGTAATTAACTCATGGAGAATTAATTAATTTATTTTCAAATAGATGTTAAGTTCAAATTCGAATTTTACTTCCTATTTTTAGTTCAGGGACTGACTAAAATAGGAATCCATCCTGAACTACTAAAAATAGCAATTTTATTTTTAGCACTTCCATTTTTCATTCCTTGTTGCTCAATCCAACACTGGTACCCAAACTACTATATTTAGTAGTGCTATTTTTAGCACTTCTATTTCTAGCATTTCTTGTTGCTATTTTCAACACTCCCTCTCAACAAGAAAGGATTCAACTCAAAACCGATCTTGTACTTATGGAATGTTCTGCATGCCACACTTCTACCAAGTGTGGTTTCTCCAGCAACTCTCGGAACAAAAAAAACTCCCCACTGACTCTTTGTTGGGCTAGACCATACTCTGATGCTGAAGCTTTACATACTGCTGACAAGTGCTCTCTCTCTAACCTTTGAGCTGCTGCAACACTACATGCATCTCGAACCATTTCACACCTCTCTGTGCCATCCTGCACTGGTGCAACACTCCTGTGCCTCTCACATTGTTGCATCCTGCTAGCTCTACACAGTCCTGGGACTCTTGCACTATAGCTCTCTCTGCAGCTCCCTTCACATCTGTCTCTACCCAATCACTCAATCCTAGTACTCCTCATCGGGGCTCCTATAGCAAAGTCAAATCAAAGAGGTTGGGTACCTCAAGGATCCTTCCCCTATATCAGCCTCCGTGGGACGATCACTCCACAACGCCCCACCTCCTACCTAGAGGTATGGCTGCATGTGATCCCTCTGCCCACTTGGCTCGAAGTTTCCTCCTACTGGAGGTCTCTGCATGAGTAGATATCTCTACTTGATCTCCTCTCAGCTTCCCCTATTGTGGTTTCTCCACAACCTCCTAAAGCTGCTGCATCAATCGTGGCTCCTCCACATTCGTCTGAGACTTCTTTTGGCACTACATGTTGAGAGGTAATATACTCTCCCTCTCAACCACCAAGTCTCCATCAGTTGCCTTGCTGCTCAAGGCTTTGCATGCATCTTTAACCTCAAGAGAATACATATTCTTGACCCGTGAACCGATCTACTTCACCTGTCTAGTGATGATGTGTCTAAGGAAAACCTTTCCCTTACTGAAGACTACATCATAGCCTCTGTCTTCCAGCATCGCGATCGACACCAAGTTTCTTTTCAGTCTTGGTACATACTTGACATTGGTCTCCATGCTCCCTCTGAAAAATAACCATGCCTACACCTGAGACACTATACTTTTCAACATTACCCATCGATATGAGTATTTGGAGATCTTTCTCCTCCAAAGTACTGAACAAACTCTTGTCTCCATTCATGTGGAAAGAAGCTCCACTGTCAAGAAACCAACCACTTCCCACCATGGATGAAACCATGCATGTGAAGAGTGTTAAATCCAACTCAAACTGTGAAGCAAGTTCCTCACCTTCTAATCCTTCCCTAGATCCCTTATTGGATTTTCTCTATGGACAATTTGTAGCAAAATGGCCCACCTCATGACAACGAAAGCATTGCACTTTCGATTTGTCAAACTTCTTCCCACCATGGGAAGAAATAGATTCAGAAAGAGAAATCTTCTCCTTCCCCTTCTTCACCTTACTCGCTAAGGAACAATTTTATTATCCTCCATGGATGAAGAACCATCTCTCGTGCTTCTTCTTATCTCCTCCTGCATCAAATCTGACCAAAGTCGTTCCCAATCTAGCAGTTTCTCTCTTCCATTAACCGAGCCCTAGTAGCTATGCCAACTCTTAGGATGACCGAGGAGTGCAAGACTAACCATGTCATCATCAGCTGTCGTGATCCCTACACTTCCAAGCTCATCCCTGCATGAGGTGAGCTGTTCAGATACATAGAGATTGTGCCACCCTTTTCACACTTGATCTATTGAAGCTTGTATTTCAGTGCTAGATTCCTCTGATCACTGCTATTCTAATATAGATCTTTCAGCGTTTTCCACATTGAAAACGATGTCTCCTTCCCATGCAGACTCGAGACTGTGATCTTGAACTCCCTCCAGAAGGATTCTCCTTACTCTAGCCACACATTTCTTCCATTCACCCAATTCAGCAGCACCAGTCGACTTGGGGACTTCTTGATCAATGAAGTCCTTTGGATCATTATCCTCTAGTACTGCTTCCATGCGATCCTTCTATGCTATATAATTCGAACTGCCATCAAGGGCATATTCGACTCAAACCATTGAACGCGATAGGTGAAATAGAGATGTGATAAGAACTCGATTTCTATATTTAGGAATCACAAACTTCAACTTCTCCCTTCTTGTATACTATTCTTCCTTGATCACTTGTGCATTAACTAACTGAACTCACATTAATTTAAAAAAATTGTTTAAATCAATCTAATTGGACTTGAATCTATTAACTGAGCCAACTAGTTACAACTCAAATTAGAACTCATCCTTATCTCTTTAACTGATGGATAAATTCCTCAATTAATAAAGAAACTGTTGCATGTCCTCACATAGACTTCATGTTTGATTTTTCACAACTAATTAACTCATGGAGAATTAATTAATTTATTTTCAAACAACTGTTAAGTTCAAATTTGAATTTTACTTCCTATTTTTAGTCTAGGCACTGACTAAAATAGGAGTCCATCCTGAACTGCTAAAAATAACGATTCTATTTTTAACACTTCCATTTTTCGTTCCTTGTTGCTCAATCCAACACTGGTACCCAAACTTCTATTTTTAGCATTTCTTGTTGCTATTTTCAACAAGATTCCGGGTACTGCGTCAGGAACCATCAGCAAAACTGACACAAGGTGCAACAGACATCTGCATAAGAAGCAAAAAGGATAGAATAAGCGGAAAATGCTCACACACCAAGCCAAAACACGTACAAAATGAAAAACACACTTATGTACACAGTAATGCATGAAAGACTCATGCATAGTATTTAATAAGATATAGCCCATTCCGGGGCTTATCTAAAAGGTTTCCTTTGTAATCAATTAGCTCATAAGCCCCTTTTTGCAGCACACGTTTGAGAATATAGGGCCCATGCCACATGGGTTCGAATTTGCCTACCCCCAGCTTGTCATTAGCTTGATCATACGACATGACTATATCTACCTCTGTGAAGGAACAGGGGTTGACTGTCTGATCGAAGTGAGTTTTCACTCCTCTTGTGCTTTAATGACTAAAGAAGCAAGTCGACTAGTCTCGTCAAGCTGTTCTACATAAAGAAGGTGTTCTGGAAATAATACTGAGAGGGGGGGTGAATCAGTATTAGAAAGTCAATAATATTTCATTTCCATATTCTGAGTCATATACACTACTTCAGTTAATGAAACTTGCCTGTATACGCAACTGTATATAAGGAAACTAGCATATACCTTGTAAACTTATAATTTAGTTAATTCTTCATATGTTAATCTTTAACCTGTGCATAAAAACCATATAAACAGTAACCAGGAGCAGTAAACAAAACAGACAGTCACACACATGAACACAAGATATAAGGTGGAAATCTAATGTGGGTGAAAACCACCTGCTGCAATCATCTCTATCTTTCTTTTAATAAGAAACTTCTTTTTACAATATTTTGTATTGGTGCAATCTTATACAAGTACGCAGGCTTCTACCTATAGAAGGTTACAACCTTCTCTCGTTCTCCAGTTTCTCGTAGAAAGGGAGCTACAACCCCCTAGCTCTTGTACTAGCTGATGTACTAGTATGTGGGTGCTGACCTACAGAAGACTACAACCTTCTCTTTTCTTCCAGGGACCACATTTCATAAATTTTCAAACTGGATCCATCAATAACATCAATCAAACATCAAATATATCTGCATCAACCAATCTCCTTTGCACCAACCAAAATTGAATCAAACAATCACTTCTCTGAATGCTGTAACCAGAACACAATAACAGTAAGAAGAACCCAAGCTAGAACCCAGAACACTGTAACAACAATTAGAAGTAGCTAAAGCATATTTTTATGAGGTGTACGCTACTTCAATGTGACGAACCTGCATGCATACACACTTGTATCAAGGAAAACATGCGTATACGCACTTTTGAAATGCTGAACCAACGTGTATACATGCCTTTGCTATAATGAACCTGCGTACAGATCTGTAAATGATGATTTTAACCTTTACAATTATTCAGACATCAGTTATACCCAGATCATCATATTTACAGATTACGACATGCGGCAATTATTAAGATAAAAGATCAAAACCACACAGAGATACTTCTCTTCAAGCCTTAAGATCTTGAACCATCAATAGAACTTATCCTTGATTACGCGCTCATGTTCATTCTTGATTCAGATCCAGCTGTGCACCATAACCCAATCACCAGTATTCTAGATGTTGCTCTTCATTAGATATTCAATTCATGAGTGCCTTTGCCTAATGATCTTCTCCTCCTTTTATAGTACTAGGCCTTACTCAATACCATGGACCAAAACCACTTAGAACCAATACCTTGGACCGAATACCCGGGGTCAACACTTTGAACCAAATACCATGGATCAATACCGAAATACCATGGATCAAATACCATGGACCAAAATTTTTGCTTTCCAACATGTACATGCCTTTCCTTCCGTGAAAGTTCGTATGCACGTATACGCTTCTTTTGTTTAATGAACCTACGTGTATACGTGGGTTGGTCAAGGTGAACCTGCGTATACCTTTCTTTCTTCATTCTATGTCGCCTGAATTGTGATTTGTCATCTGAGTGAGTTTCCATCAAGTACAACACCTATATCATCTATATCATAATGCGAACAATCTCCCCCTTTGGACTTGATGGCAACCAACAACACCAATGACTCTCCCCCTTTGTCATCAAGGGCAAAGGGTCACGCTCCCCCTGAGTACGAGTTGAAGTCTCTGATATGCTGAAGTGCTGATTGATCCATGCTCCCCCTGAGCATAAGCAAGGCCTGCAAAATGATAACATGACTCTATACATACACCACCAAGGACCTTCCTATCACCAAAGAATCATACATACATCCATCTCCCAACCAAGTGGGGCTATACCAAATTTGACTCATCCACCCAACCAAGTGGGGATATACCAATTGTTTATATATGACAAAAACAAGAAAATTACATCATCCATCCCATGCATAGTGGGGTAGCAAAATATGACCTTTACATTGAAATATATATATAAAACAGAGACCAAACATCTGAAATAAGACCATGATAGTCATCAGTAACATCTAACAATTAGCATCCAGACCAGCAACCATGATCTCCCCCTGAACCTGTTCCACTTGAATAAAAAACAACTATGAATTTGTACCAAGACCTTCTAAGATAATGCCAACAATGCATTACTATAAGTATATGCTCCCCCTGAATCTGTGTATATGCTCCCCTTGAATCTGTGCCAGAAGATCACTGTTAGACCCATATCAGACTCCTTTCATCCACTGTTTGTCTTCAAACCAACATATATGCGACTGCATCCACAGGAACTGGCGTATATATGCGGGTACGCTTCATGAAACTCGGGTACAACCACTTTTCTTTGAAATATATAAGTTTTAACAACAAGATGATGCATCAAATACTCCCAGCTTCTGTCTGAGATATTGAAATGTCTCTCTGGGTAGTGGTTTGGTGAATATATCAGCAACCTGTTCTTTGGAGGGAACATACTCCAATTTGACCTTTTGTTCAAGCACTTGTTCACAGAGAAAATGATATTTGATAGGTATGTGATTGGTCTTGGAATGCATGACTGGATTCTTTGAAATACTAATTGCACTTATATTACCACATAGAATGGAGATGGGTGGAGTACATGTGATTTGAATGTCTTGCAATGTTTGCATCATCCAAAGGAGTTGTTTGCAGCAAGATGCAATAACCACATATTCTACTTCAGCTGTAGATAATGCAATTGAACTTTGTTTCTTGCCGAACCAAGATACTAATTTGGAGCCCATATAGAATGCTCCACCACTAGTGCTTTTTCTATCATCTACGCTTCTTGCCCAATCTGCATCTGTATATGTATGAAGTGTAAGATCTGTGTCCCTATGATACCATAAACCAAAATTCTAATTTCCTTGAAGATATTTGAAGATCCTTTTGACTGCCTGAAGGTGCGATTCCTTTGGATTTTCTTGGAATCTTCCAACTATTCCTACTGCATGCATGATGTCTGGTCAGGTACCTGTTAAATAAAGCAAACTGCCAATCATGGATCTGTAGGTTGGTTGATGTACTGCTGCTGATTCATCATTTGAGTTGAGACTGCATCCTGTTACCATAGGGGTACATATTGGTTTAGATTCTTCCATGCCATATTTTTTCAAGATCTGCTTGAGGTACTTGGTTTGTGATAGAAAGATACCATCTTTATTTTGTTGAACTTGTAAACCAAGAAAATATGTGAGCTCACCAAGCAGGGACATTTCAAATTCTTCTGCATTTACTAACTGCAAAGTTTTGACTCATGGCTTCTTCATTACTACCAAAAATGATATCATCAACATACACAACAAGTATTAGCAATTTATCATTGTCAATCTTTGTATATAAATTGCTATTAGCTGATCCTTTTGAAAAGCCTTGTTGATGGAGGTATTTGTTGAGATGATAATACTAGGCCCTTGGAGCTTGTTTTAGACCATAGAGAGCTTTTCTGAGTCTGCATACAAGTTTTGGATCATTTCCAAGGAAGAATCCATCTAGTTGCTCAATATATACTTCTTCTTCTAAGTCTCCATTAATAAAGGCATATTTTACATCCATTTCGTATGCTAGAAAGAGCAAGGAACATTCTTATGGCTTCAAGTCTAGCAATAGGTGCAAAATTTTCTTCAAAATCTATACAGAGCAAGGAACATTCTTATGGCTTCAAGTATAGATATAGGTGCAAAAGTTTCTTCAAAATCTATACCTTCTTGTTGAGCATATCCTTTAAAAACAAGTCTAGCATTGTTTCTAATAACTTCTCCATTTTCATTCATCTTGTTTTTGAATATCCATTTGGTTCCAATGATATTCTTATCATGAGGTCTAGGAACTAATTCCCAAGTATTATTCTTTTCAATTTTCTCAAGCTCTTCATTCATGGCCTTGACCCAACATTCATCTTTGCATGCTTCATGTACATTTTGAGGTTCGATGGTGGAAATCAATGCTAGATAGCTTGAAGCTTCTGTAATAGTTCTTCTTGTCTACACCCTTGCCTCTTTCTATCCCAAAATTTGAGTCTCTGGATGATTTTCTAAACATACCTGGATGGAGTCTTTTATTCTGCCGTTATTTGTTCTTCTGGTGCTGCATTGGTTTCTTCTTTATAATTAGTTTGATTTGATGTGGAATGATAATCCTCATCTTCTTCATAATTTTCGGTTTTTACCTGCTTTGGATTTTGGCCTGCTTCGTCAACCACAACATCAATACTTTCAACAATTTTCCCTAGTCCTTTATTATAACACTTATATCCTTTAATTTGGGAAGAGTAACCAAGGAGAATGCTTTCATCTGCTCTAGGTTCAAATTTGCCAAGTTTTTCATCAGTCCTTTTGATGTAACATTTGCTTCCAAAAACTTTGAAGTATTTTACAGTAGGAGTCTTACCATACCAAAGCTCATGTGGAGTTTGTGTGCAGTTTATCCGAACGTTTGTTTTGTTGAGAATAGTGACGACAACAAATGCAGCTTCACCCCAGAAGGTTGCAGGAGTTCCAGACTCATTTAGCATGGCACGAGCCATTTGTTGAATAGTTCTATTCATCCTTTCTACCAATCCATTTTGCTGAGGAGTCCTTGTGGTAGAGAATTCCCTTTTTATTCCATGTTCTTCATAAAAGTTGAAGAATTCATCTGAGATAAATTCCCCTCCTCGATCAGACCTGAGGCATTTGATTTTGTGATTTGATTCATTTTCAACCAATGCTTTGAAGGCTTTGAAATTTTCAAATTCTTCACCTTAATGCTTTAGAAGTCCTATCCAACACATTCTGGAAAAGTCGTCAATGAACAATATAAAGTATTCTTCTCCATGAGGTGACGTTTTCCTTGATGGACCACATAAATCAGTATGAACAAGTTCAAGAGGCTTACTAGCTGATCCTTCCTTCTCAGGGAAATGATCTCTGGTTTGCTTACCAAATTGACATGGTTTGCATATTGTGTTTTTTAGAATGCTGATATCAGGAAGATCACAAACATCCTGGTATCTACATGCTTTTCTTATTTGAGAGAAGCTTAGATGCCCCAATCTTCTGTGCCATAGCCAGTGTTCATAATTTTTGCATAGGTAGCACTGTTGTTGTCCTCCCTTTAGTATGTATAGGTTTTTTGGAGTTCTTATTCCTTTGATCACTATTTCTCCTATATCAAGCTCACGAACAACACATCCATTTGATCGAAATACCACTTCATTTCCTTGATCACACATTTGACTAACACTCAATAGATTATACTTTAGACCATCAACATACATGACATTCCCAACTTTAACCTTTTCTTTTAAGAGAACAAAACCTTTACCTTTTATGACAACAAGAGTTTCATTTCCAAATGAGACCTTCTTTTCCTTTTCTAAGGCATTATATGACTGAAGTTTTTCTTTATCACCTGTCATGTGTTTCGAGCATCCACTATTGATGTACCACTGATTTTCTTGTCCTTCTGCATATAAATCTATACCACATCTTTCTGGTTGCGGTTCTTTCTTTCTCCAAGTTTTGGGACCCAATGAAGTTTGCTCCTTCTGAGATGTTTGCCGAAATTTACTCCTGCATTCAGAATCTTCACGACCGAAGTTGTTACATATAGAGCATTCTATTTCATTTTCAAGAAGTGAAAAGTTATTGTAGGTCCTTTTCATGATCCTTGTCACATTCTTTTGATTTCGTGCTTCTCTAGTCATGATGGTCTTGTAAGCAACACATTGAGCAGCTTTGTGTCCAAAGTTATGACATGAAAAACATTGGCCATTAAAGAAATTCTTGCGATTATCAAACCTATAGACCTAGTGATAGTAGTTTCCCTTGACATTCATTCTTGAAGAAAACTGAGTATGATTTACCTGAGGTTGGTTGTAGCTTCTGTTCATCCTTGAAGTAGATTGACCCCGATTTACTTGGTGATCTTCTTTATGCCTTTGTTGACGATTGTCAAACTGTTCACTGCTCTTTACTGCATCAAGATAAATTTTAGTGGAGGTGGACAGTTTCTGTGCTTCTTCAGTATATCCCAGACCTGTCTTTATTAGAGGAGAATGACGCACTTTGATAATTTCATTTAGGGTCTCTGATCCTTTAGCAAATCTAAGATTGAGAGCTTTTTTTTCTCAATATCCTTTCTTAGACCCACAATTTCACATTCTAATTTTTCATTGTGTTTTTCCCTTTCAACAAGTTGGAAAGTCAGAGTATCTATAATCATATTCTTTTCTTCTAAACAAATTTTAAGTTTAAATATTTCTTCATAAAGACCATCTTCATCTAATGCATCCAAGAAATATTCATATTCAAAATCCATCAGAAGTCTTCATGCGTATAGTAGCTCTTTTTACTTACACTTTGTTTTCTATTCCATTTTGCTGATTCCTTACCTTTATCAAGCTTATCTTTGTGAGGACATTTTGTAGCATAATGACTGACTCTTCCACAAGCAAAACATTTGAAAGGTAGTTTACCTCTGAATCTTCCAGAACCCCGTTGAAGGTTCTTGACAAAGTTTGCTTCTTCCTCTCCTTCTAAAATATGTCCTGATTCATTGAGTTCTTCTCTTCCTGAAGCTTTGAATGTGGCTTCTCTCATATCTAATGGGCCTCCTTTTCTCATTTGGAAAGCAGTTAACATTCCGTGTAGACGTGTCATAGTAAGACTATGAAGATCCTGCTTTTCTTCTACAACAAAAACTTTTGATTTAAACTTAGTAGACAAGGATCTTAAAACCTTTTCAACTAAAGTAACTTCTTTTATCTCTTCACCCAAGTTTTTCATGTGATTAACAATCTCATCTATACCTAGGAAGTAATTAGCTATACTTTCATCATTGTGCATTTTGAGAGTTTCATATTGAATTATGAGAGATTGTAGTTTTGCACGTTTTACCTGATCATCTCCTTCATAGCTTAGAATGATCTTGTCCCATATTTCTTTGGCAGTTTTGAGCTACATAACCTTGACAAATTATGATTGTGACAGACTCCCCAATAATGTATTGACGACCTTAGCATTGGTTTCATATTGCTTCTTACCTGCCATATCTGTAGGTATTGCTGATGGAAATGTATATCCTCCTTCCACGATTTCCCAAACATTTGTTCCAAGAGATTGAAGATAGGCTGTGGTTCTTACCTTCTAATAAATGAAGTTGCTCCCATCAAAGATCGGTGGTCTAATGGATGCCTCTCTTTCGTAGTTACTCATGATGATAAATCTTCCTTCAAGCGATCAAGCTTATTTTGAAGGACCTGCTCTGATACCAATTGTTGGAAATAATATTGAGAGGGGGGTGAATTAGTATTAGGAAGTTAATAATATTTCATTTCCATATTCTGAGTCATATACACTACTTCATTTAATGAAACTTGCGTGTATACGCAACTGTATATAAGGAAACTAGCGTATACCCTGTAAACTTATAATTTATTTAATTATTCATATGTTGATCTTTAATCTGTGCATCAGAACCATATAAACAGTAACCAGGAGCAGTAAACAAAATAGACAGTCACACACATGAACATAATTTAGTTAATTATTCATATGTTGATCTTTAATCTATGCATCAGAACCATATAAACAGTAACCAGGAGCAGTAAACAAAACATACAGTCACACACATGAACACAAGATATAAGGTGGAAACCCAATGTGGGTGAAAACCACCTACTGCAATCATCTCTATCTTTCTTTTAATAAGAAACTTCTTTTTACAATACTTTGTACTGGTGCAGTATTATACCAGTACATAGGCTTCTACCTGCAGAAGGCTACAACCTTCTCTCGTTCTCCATCTTCTCCTGGAAACGGAGCTACAACCCCCTAGCTCTTGTACTAACTGATGTACTAGTACATAGGTGCTGACCTACAAAAGACTACATCCTTCACTTTTCTTCCAGGGACCACGTTTCATAAATTTTCAAACTGGATCCATCAATAACATCAATCAAACGTCAAATATATCTGCATCAACCAAGCTCCTTTGCACTAATCAAAACTGAATCAAATAATCACTTCTGTGTGCACCATAACCCAATCACCTGTATTCTAGATCTTGATCTTCGTTAGATATTCAATTCATGAGTGCCTTTGACTAATGATCTTCTCCTCCTTTTATATTCTTAGGCCTTACTCAATACCATGGACCAAAACCACTTAGAACCAATACCATGGACTAAATACCTGGGGTCAACACTTTGGACCAGATACCATGGACCAATACTGAAATACCATGGATCAAATACCACGGAACAAAATTTTAGTTTTCCAACATGTACGCGCCTTTCCTTCCGTGAAAGTGTGTGTGTACATATATGCTTCTTTTGTTTAATGAACTTGCGTGTATACGCGGGTTGGTCAAGGTGAACTTGTGTATACTTTTATTTCTTCATTCTATGTGGCCTAAACTGTGATCTGTCATCTGAGCAAGTTTCCATCAAGTACAACACCTGTATCATCTGTATCATAATGCCAACAGTACACAGTAATGCACAAAAGACTTATGCATAGTATTTCTTAAGATATAGCCCATTCCGGGGCTTATCTAAAGGGTTTCCTTTGTAATCAATTATCTCATAAGCCCCTTTTTGCAACATATGTCTGACAGTATAGGGCCCATGCCACATGGGTTCGAATTTTCCTACGCTCAGCTTGTCATTAGCTTGATCATACGGCATGACTAAATCTCCCTCTGTGAAGGAATGTGGGTTGACTGTCTGATCGAAGTGAGTTTTCACTCTCTTCTTTTATGCTTCAATGACTAAAGAAGCAAGTCGACGAGTCTCGTCAAGCCGTTCTAGATAAATAAGGTGTTCTTCCATTGGAGTAGTATTCGGGAGCAATTCAACAACTAATTTGAGAGAAAGGGATTTCACATTCAATTGAGAGGGTAGCTTCCAGGCCATAAACAAGTTGAAATGGTGTGAATCCGTTCACATCCTTAACCGAGGTAAGGTAGGCCCATAGGGCAGAAAACAACATCACATGCCAGTTGGACTTGTGCATTCCAATGGTACACTGAAGTAGGGTAACCAACCTTTGTTTACTGCTTCGACTTGGCCATTGACCTGAGGGTAATAAGGTGTCAAAATATCGTGATGCAAGCCTAATTGGGTTGTCAACTCAGTCATCATATAACCAGGGAGATGGGAACCATGATTAGTGACTATAGCCTGAGGGACTCTGAACCGGGAATCACATGATTGAATAGGAATTGCGCAGCTATCTTACCGTCATTAGACAATGTAGGCATTTCTTTGGCCCATTTCATAAAATAATTGATGACAACGATGATATACCGATGCCCCCCAGCCGAGCGAGGGTTACAGGTCATAAAATCAATGCCCCATTTAGCAAAAGGGCCGATGGTAATGATAGGATGCAAGAGGGAAGGTGGCACATGCATCTTCTGCTGGTAAATTTGACATGTGTGACAGGAACGGACAGCTAGAATGCAATCCTTGAAAACGGAGGGCTAAAAGTAACTACCACGAATAATCTTTTGGGCAGTAGCATAACCAGACATATGATTGCCACATGCGCTAGAGTGGTAGTCATTTAAGAGCTTTTCATCTTCCTCGAAAGTCAGACAACGACAGAGAACTGAATCAATGCTGATGGTATAAAGTGTCTCCAACAATACAATGGGGTTGAGAATGGTGGGAAATGTGCTGCCGAGCATCCTTAGACAAATCAGGGTGGAATGAAGACGTCTGAAGGTAAACAATAATGTCACCATACCAACGATCGAGGGTACTGATCAAGAGAAGCATGTCGTCCGAAATGTGGTCCTATATCCAAGAGGGAGCGGAAGTAGATGGTAATGAGCAAATCAACTCAGTGTAGACTAATGACTTCTTAGACTTGGTAGTGGTAAAATCCAAATCAAACTCTTAAAGGATAACATTCCATTTTGAGTATTTCCCCCCCAACAATTGATGTGACAAAATGTATGTCATCGGGTTGCAATCAGAAATCACATTCGTAGTGCGCAGCAAGATATAATGACGAAAGTATTGGACAACTTGAACAGCTGCCAAGGCGAGCTTATCGACATAAGCATAGCGAGTCTCGGTGTCAAGAAGGTTGCAGCTAAGATAATAGATGACGTGCTCAGAACCATTGTTGTCATCTTGAACCAAAACCATACCAATAGTACTATCAACGGCAACTAGATAAAGCGAATAATCACGATAATAGTCGGGTGGACGCAACAAGGGAGCAGAAACAAGAAGTGCCTTGAGTTGCTCAAATTCCCTTTGGGCAATGTCATCCCAAATAAATGGAGTGTCATGCTTAAGGAGACACATGTAACCTTTAGCAATCTCGGCATAGTTAGGGATAAAATGACGTAGGAAATTGGCCTTCTCGTGCAAGCTCTGCAACTGATGCAAAGAAGCAGGAGGTGGGAGATTCAGAATAGCTTTTACCTTGAGGGGATTGAGATGATTATCCTCTTTAGAAATGACAAACCCAAGAAGTCTTCCAAATTCAATGCAGAAGACACACTTATGCAGATTGAGACTAATACAGTAATGTCTACAATGAAGAAAAATTTGGTGGAGGTGGTTCGGATGGTCTGTTCATTTAGCTAAATGAGCTAGAAGATCATCCATATACGTTAAACAATGTGTTGGATGTCATGAAAATCATAAGAAAATGCTCATTTGAAAGTTGCATTAACATTCTTCAGGCCGAAAGGGATCTTTTTGTAAGAAAAAGTACCCCACAGACAGATGAAGGCAGTTTTGTGCTGATCGGCAGGCAGAATATTGATCTGGTTGTAACCAGAATAACCATCCATAAAAGAGAATATCTCACTCCCATCATAGTCGTTGATAAGCTGGTCAATAAAAGGAGTAGGATAGTTATCTTTTAGACATGCACGATTAATGTCACGATAATCAACACAAACCCTAATAGTGCCTTGCTTTTTGGTCACAGGGACAATGTTTGATACCTAGTGTGTCAGTGGGATAGGGTAAATAAACCCTGCCTTGAGAAGTTTTTCAACTTCTCCTTTAATGGTCGCGCCCTTTCTTGGGTGTATGGGATGTAAATGTTGACGAACTAGCTTTGCACCACGGTACGTATGTATCTTGTGTACTACAATACTCAGATCAATATGGGCATTTCTTCATATGACTAGGAAAAGACGTCGCGAAACTCTCAGAAAAGGTTGGTGTAAAGCTAGATCTCCTCAAGAGAACAAGTAACTCCAACGTGAATATTTTCAACAATCCCTAGTTTGACAGAGATGTCGATGGGCATGGTTTTCATAATATTCCCCATATTCCCCTCAGAAAAAACCTCATGAGTCAAGATGGGCATCTGAAGCGGCTGAGAAGGAACACAGGAAGCAAACCTACCTAGACAAACAGTCATGGCCCCATGGCTTGGGAGAAACGAGGAACGATGGTGATTATCGAGCCAAGGAGGATCCTCAAAATACATAGTCTCAAGAATTGCCTCATCAAAAGGAAATGTCTCTTGTAATGGATCCAGAGAAGCAATATTTCCAAGCCAAGGGGATTGCACATATGTGTCGAGAGATCTACTCGAAGGAGAAAAATCAGAAGATGAAACCGAAGCTGAAACGATTTCAACACAGTTGAGCTCTGAAGGGCTCAACGACATAAACTCACCCCATCAATCCACCTGGTTGATGGGGGGAATCACCCAGGGATCAGGATTGATAGAGATCATATTAACCGAGCCGACATTATGAGGTGGGAGTGAAAAAAACCCATAAGGGCAGGATCTTTAAAGAGTCTAGCACCCACACTCTCATAGGGAATACCGGTATGCTCCACAAATGGAACATTGCTATCCGAGGAAGAGGAAGAAAAGAAGGACAACTGATCGATAGTGACAATCTTCCCTTGATGAGGGAAACAAAGTACACAAAATAATGACAAAGCCATGACCCACATAGCGTACGTCCAACTTCGACCTAACAAAAGGTTGTAAGTCAGATTTGCGTCAACAACTTCAACATTGACGTCGACTGTCTTCCCTTCCAGGGTGATAGGCAAGCGTTGGAGAATACCAAATGGACGAGAATCTCTTCCATCAAAGGCTTCCAAGGTATTAGGAGATTGACTCAAAGATGGGGAACCGATAGCCTTCCAACAACCAACATACATGATGCAAGTAGAGGCACCCTCATCAATAAAAGTACGATGAATATTCTTCGAGTTAATGATGACTTGAATGAGAAAAGCGATTTGATGAGGCAATCATGACACATGGTTTTCAAGATCGAATGTAATTAACTCTGAATCGACTGGATCAATACCACCTATGGTGGATATCAGAGACTTCTGTTGGGGGGGACAACTTTGGAGAACTTCTAAGGCGGACATAGCCGAAGGAGCTTGGGCTAAGTCTTTGACAACACTATAGTGCTACCTGGCATGGGCATTGTGGTTATAGGAATATTTCCGGAGAACTCCCTTAGTAGGAGGTCGAATGACAGATTCGGTGCTAGAACTTGATGAAGGAACGCTAGAAGGTACTTCAAGTTCCTTACCGACAGATGGAGCATATTCTTTTGATCGAGTACTCACATGAATAGGGATAGTCCTAGCCATAAAAACTTGGGAGCCAAAAGTGGAAGAGGACTGAGGTTGATCGACCACCATTTGAGTTTTCTAGGAGGGAAAAGGCTCTTTAAGTATAGCAGGAGTTCCCGAAGTCCCCTTAAGCAAACAACTAACCTCAGAAAGTCTAGGATAGTCTTTAGTGTAGTGGATTGATCTCTGCATATTTGGCTACCCCTTATATTTCCACGTGCCAAAGGACAAAAGAAACAAGTTGGAAGCCATAGGAAGAAAAGGTATGTTTGTTGGATAAGATGAAAATTATAAAGCATTTAGAATATATATTCATGGTCAAAGGAAGGTTGAAATTAGTAGGGATGTTACATTCGATGAATATGTCACCCTTGGAAAAGCAAGGGACCTTATTTTGCCTCCTCTTCCAAAGAAGAATGATGATATGGATATTTTAGATAGTCCTTTCATACCTGAATCTGAGACAGATATTATTGATGATCCCATGGAGCC
The DNA here is from genome assembly GCA_000404065.3 of Pinus taeda. NCBI lineage: Eukaryota > Viridiplantae > Streptophyta > Pinopsida > Pinales > Pinaceae > Pinus > Pinus taeda. Next base: position 51,909 of record APFE031303250.1, on the reverse strand, counting down.
CATGGATCCCATAGATCCTTCTCCATGTGATTCTCCCACCAGGAAGAGGCCAATTTGGCTTCATGAATCATTACAAGAAGATCATTTAAAGAAAGCAAGAAGCCATGCAGATACGAGGGACATGTTGCAACTATGAGCACTATGATTCAAGCTGAACCTACTACCTTTGAAGAAGTTGTGAAAGAACAAGTTTGGAAGGATTATATGGCTAAAGAATATGAACTAATTATGAAGAATGATGTATGGGATGTTGTGTCAAGACCAAGGGGGAAATCTATGGTGACTTCAAAGTGGCTATTCAAGTTCAAGCATGGAGTTGATGGTAGGATTGAGAAATACAAGGCAAGGTTCCTGGACCAAGGATTCTCTAAGAAAGAGGGAGAATATTATGATGATATATTTGTACGGCTGGCTCGATATTCAACCATTCGTTTGATAGTTTCCCTTGCCGCAAGTCAAGAATGGACCCTTCATTAGATGGATGTGAAGATTGCATTCCTCCATGGCATGCTACAGGAAGAAGTGCACGTTGAACAACCACAAGGATTTGAAGTAGAGGATCGAAAGACACATGTTTGTAGGTTGAAGAAGGCATTATATGGTTTAAATTAAGCCGCTAGAGCATGGTATGCTCGCATAGACAATTATTTGGTGAAGCTGGGATTCACAAGAAGCAATGTCGATCCCAACCTCTATTTCAAGGTAGTCCAAGGTATGTTGTTGATTTTGGTTTCGTATGTTAACGATCTATTCTTGACAGGTAGTGAGCCCCTGATGATCGAGTGTAAGAGGGAGCTAGCCTCTGAATTCGAGATCAAGGACCTTGGAATCATGCACTAGTTTCTAGGCCTTGAGGTGTGGCAAAGGCCTAGTGAGATTTTCCGTTCACAAGGAAAGTATGTTTTGAAGCTGTTGGAGAAATCTGGAATGGCATAATGCATATCCCTACCCACCCCGATGGAAATGAACTTCGAAAGGTTATGTGTAGAGGCTACAGGACTTGATTTGGTGAATCCATCTGAGTATAGAGAGTTGATTGGGGCTATGATGCTCATAGCCAACACTCATCTAAACATATGCTATGCAGTGAATACGTTGAGTCAATTCATGAACGAGCCTCTCCATGACAGGATACGCATGACATAATGCAAATCGAATTCTCCGTAGTTGAGAGAGAGTGTTAAAATTGGAAATTAGGGCCAAAATCCACTTTGGGCATCTCATTTGAATGGGATGATGATTGCATTGAATTCCTCTTTTTGAGAGGATCAAAAGCGACCTAAAGATCATCAAATTTGGACAAGGGAAAGTGTACTTAGGAAGAAAAGCCCACATAAGCACATTTAAACAAGTCACCCATAATGGTAAATTGGTCACCCTTGGAAGCCTATAAATACAAGTGACCTTAAGCTCATTTTGACATCACCAATCATATTCTTCTTCTCTTCTTGATTGATTGGTTCGCACAGGTTCGAGGTTGGGTCAACAAAATAAGTTCGCAGAGGTCCGAAATTACAAGGTCCAAATCTTGCAACTGTATCTAGGGTTTTGGGCTACAACCAATGGCTTGTTAAAGGACAAATTTGGCTACATTCGTTGGCTCACAGGCTCAAGGGAGCGACTGGAAGCTCTTATTCACTCCCACAACTCCTCATCCCCGTGACTCGAAAGTTGGACTGAAATTTGATCGTTGACTAAAGTTGACCGCAAAGATGAAAAGTTGTGTCAGATATATATTGATGATGGAAACATATTTCTGAATGTTATTGGGTTATTTTGTTGGATAATATTGCATTGGGCTCATTTTACTCTCTATTGAACATTTTATGACAATATAATAGAAGAAGAAGTTCAAATGGTTTTATCCCTTGTGGGGTTTTTCCCCAGTCTTTGACCAAATCTGGTGTCTCTTGTTGATGTGTTGATTGTCTCCTTTGTCATTGCATTTATTGTTCTATATTAATTATTATCGATGATTGGAAATATTAATTGATATTGAAAATATTTCTAATTGAAGTATTGAATTGGGCTGAAGTAATTGATACAACATAGAACAATATGAAAAATTTAACATTTTTAGCCTTGGTTAGGGCTTCCTGTAGCAACTACTCCAGCCCTCCTACTCGGCCTCAAACTGCTCCAGATACTACACTTAGCGCTCTTATAACAAGCCCTCGTCCTATGTTTCCCTTTAAGTCTGCTCAACCTCTGTTCTAGATCCCTTTTAGGCCTTACGACCCTCCCAAAACTGATTGACATGCGCTTGGCCTCCTTCCCAAAATGCACAGAACTTGCACCCTATTCATAAGAGAAATAACGCTCCAAACTATGCACAAGACAACCTAGAATACCATCAATAATGAGCATGAAAGGCATGCTTTAAATAAAAACTTTTTATTTTTCTCCTTTTGTTTGTTACATAAGATACATAATGAAATGAGTACAATAATAATTATGGTGACCAATTAGTTACATTTCCAACACTCCCTCTTCACTAGGGAGGTATTCATGATTGTACAACCAATAGAAAATCATTCTGAAATCGAAGAGTTCTCATAAGAAGAGTCAGATTGATAAGCCAACTATAAAAATCAACATTATAACCAACACTATATTTGAGGCCTAACTAGACAAGGTCATCTTCATTCAATAACATTATGTTGGGAGGCTTTACATGTTATACCACACTACCTCTACAAGTCACATACCCCATTCTTATCTGTGATTCCCAATCCTCAAAGAATATTTATCCACTTTGACCACTCTTATCTTGGATAAATGTCTTATCCTCATAGAGTGTCAGTCTCTTTCCTTTCTTTGATGCTTCATCCTCAAGGAAACCACATATGCTTATCCAATACTCTGCCATTCTCTCTTTAAGGCCTTCACTTACACTTACGATTATTAGACCCGGTCAAGTGCACAACAAATGAAGAAGAGAATGCACAAGTGATGTCCATCATAACTCCCTCTCAACCAAAGAGGACATATGTATTCCCTCTTGACTAGGGAATATATCCTTGTTCCTATTCAAGGATACTCCTTTACTCCCTCTGAAATCTAGAGGATATCTCAGACTTCCTTTCTATTTGGGAAGTCAACACCATAAGTCTTATAGCTTGTCTCCATAAGAGTATCATCTACCTATTATTTACATTTGCATGGCTCCCTCTGCCCTTCACATCTCATTATATTGAGCTTCCTTCCTTTCGAGGTATCATGGGGCCATCTTCTTTATTCAATATTGTGACAGGATCCAGGTCATCAATCTTGCACATCACTTTCATCTCGTCATCAACAATGAAGGCATTATATTGAGCCTTTCCAATATTCAAGTTGATGATAACTTCCTCATGAAATTGATTTCTTTGTTATTGTACAAACTTTACCTTTACTTTATCTTCTCGCACTGCTACCTTTTGGTTCCAAGATAAAAACATCGTGACTTCATGATTTCCAAAATCACATATTCAATCCATATAGTTGAACTTGCCTCAATTGTCATCTTGTATTCCTGCAATATCCTTTCGGTAGCAAAACAATATGTTAACCAGATAACTAATGAAATTATTAGCATTAAACTTACCTCATCATGATGACCTTCTCATCAAAACATCAACATCCTCGTGGTCCATCTTCACAAGAGTCTCTCATCATGCATCAGAGTGCCCAAGGATCAAACTTGATTACCAAGTGACAACATTCATTCGAAGACTCTACTAGATCTTGATCATTATTCTATATAATCTAGTGAGAAAGTCTTGATCCACTTATTCATTATAAAGTAAGTCAAATTATTTTCTTAAGCATCATATAACCATATAAAAGAATTATCAAGCATATTTTATGATTGAATTATTTTACATGATTCTGTACACATGAATCCTACCAAAAATTTCTTCAAATATGCATTCCTATGCTTTTATACAATCATCTATCTATATGCCCTAAAATGAGTGTGTAACATGATCAACTGCATGCCTTCATCCTTCAAGAGTATTGTTTCCATAGAACATATACTAACCTTGTCAAATGCTTCTTCCAAGAACCTTCCAAAATGATGGTTCTTACATGATCATGATGATCCACCTCAGCAAAATGACTACCTCTAACATTGTGTTAGAATTCCTATATGAACAATTGTTTGGTCAATTTAATGTGTCATAAATTGCTACATTAATTATCAATCCGGGATTCGTAAGCTGACGAAGTGTGGCGCACTATATGTGCAAGATAACCTATTTCTTACTTTTGTCGTTTTTTATTTTTATTTTGTTTTTGGGGGTTTTTATCTTTGTTTTTCTCCTAATATGAATGGAAATAACCCCAGAAGGTAAATACAGATGTAGATTTTAAGGCAATTATGTCCTCTATAATGATTTCCAGATCTTAACACTTCAGAGGGTCTTAGAACATATTAGTGATGAAATCAATACTTTGAAAAAGAATGAAAATGTGCTACTATTCTAATCAAACAAATAAAGAACTATTGATCATGAAACCATTATCCCTGCTGCTGTCTAAATACAGAAAAATGAATTAAGCTACAACACTCAAGCAAATAAAAAATTGTAATCTAATAAAAATAAATAAAATCACATCATTCATAGTCTGATTCCTCGCCAGGTAGTCTAAGCTATGGCTTTCAGAGATAATCATCCATAACATGAGCAATCTGATATCTAATTGCAGAAAAGTAAAACTAAAATCAAATCACATCAATCATAGTTTGATTCCTCGCTAGGTAGTCTAAGCTATGGCTTTCGGAGATAATCACCAATAACTTGAGCAATCTGATATCTAATTGTAGAAAAGTAAAACTAAAATCAAATCACATCAATCATAGTCTGATTCCTCACCAGGTAGTCTAAGCTATGGCTTTCGGAGATAATCATCAATAACTTGAGCAATGTGATATCTAAACTAACTACTAAAGCAAGTAAATAAAACTGAAATCAAAGCATCAATGAAATTAAGAAATTAAAGAAAGTAAAGTCAGCAGAGAAGCTAATTCCATGTCACTAGCTATTGCAAAAAACTGTATGAAAACGCCTGGGCCTACTCTAACCTGAAACACACACACCCTGATTAGTATTATTAACAATATAAAAAGCTTGTAAAATCATGAACTGAAATGTTTTTTTTTTTTTTGTAAATTATACTAATTCTATTATGGTACAAAAATTCAAAAAATTACAATGAGGCGGACCTCGGATAGCACCATCCTACATGAACTGAAATGTTAATATCATAGATGAAATATATATACATAGGTGGATAACTATGAAACATATGCAATGGAAATAAGGAAACAATATATGAAAACTGTACAACAATAAGAAAAACGAAACCTCAGTGTGTAGGGGCCCTCTACACAGCCCCGGTCAACAGGATATCAATAAAAAATTATGCTCACACAACCATTTAGAAACACAGTCTTCTTTTATATTTCAAAACAACGTTATCACAGTGGGACTAGTGTCTCGGCACAACAAACTTTTAACAACAAAATTACATTAACAAAAACTAAGAAATATGCATATAAAAACATGTTATTTATAACAAAAACATCATAACTATTTTCTTGTGAAACTACGTCAACAGGGGACACGTAAAAGACAACGTCCATGGATTTAGCATGATGGTTGCCGAGATTATTAAATCTATCAAAATCGGCTGTTGGATTCACATCGTGGTGCAGCCTACAGGTGTCAACGTGCCTCTAAGGTTCTAGAAACGGCCACGAATTCTTCACGTGGTTGAAAACAGAGTCCAACTGCCATAGGATTCCTTCGTTGGACCATCCTTTGACCACCGTTGACCACGACTTTCCTTCATGAATCCGGCTAGACCAATAGGACTTGATCCATGTCCAGGTCATTTCTAACTTGCCCACGTGTCTAGTTTTGCCGGATGACACCTGCAACCTGGAGTTTAACAAAAACGGCTGTAGAAAGTTGAACCAGCTGCGGAAAGTGACTGCATTCCGCAGCTCATAAGCAAAATCTAATTCAAACAACAAACATAAAGATATAGTTAAAAAAACCACTTTAAATGCTCTTTTAGAATTAATATGCAATGATGTTGATAACTTATGAGGTCTAGGTGGGTGGAAAACGTTTAGGAAAATGTATAGGAGATATGTAGTTTCAGGGCTCAACATACCCCCACTGTGAATGTGTTGCATGTCCCCATGCAACCAAAACTTTGACCATCCTCCTTTCACTCCATGTGTTCTGAGACCTCTGCTAGCACATCCAACCCTCTTCTCTTCTTTCTTGGTACTGCTAACATCCTAGGCTTCCTCATTAAGCACTTGAATTTGAGGTTGATAAGAGTTCTACTCAACCTCCTGCTCTTTTTCTTCAACTTCCTGTTCTTTTTCTGCCACAACCCAAGATGTAACATGGTGTTGTCGTGAATAATCTTAACCAATTTGCTTTGTTCCTTTAATGTTTCATTCTCTCTATTGATGTGTCTATTTAAGACTTCTAGTTCAAAAATTTCTTGTTTCAGTGATTGGATTAGAGTTTCTTGTGTTGCATTAGGCTGGGTAGATGAAGTGCCTAGATCTGTGGCAGTCTTCTCCAACAATTCAATATAATCATACATATCTTGTTGGTTTGGGTCTACCTCAGGTGTAGTCTTTCTTGGGCTGACCCCAAAATCCGTTTGAGAAGGACTGATCTCAAACTTTGGCGGAGAAGGACTCATGTCAAAATCTGACTGAGAAATAGGAGCATGGTGTGGGCTACGACCAGGAGGAATTGCTGGAGGCTGTTCCGGTGTTTCCCCTCCTAAATCAATGAAATGGGGTCCTTTTGTCTGTACTGTCCTCAATTTCCCTTTAAGCCTGGAGCTCCTCCTTAAATTTTGTGGGCTAGTGTCTTCTTTCTCCACACTCTGTTTTCCTTTCCCTTTCTTCTTTGCTACAACTGATTGTTCCTGAAGATAAACTAGTCTTTCAGATAGTATTTGGTGACCCTCTTCTGAGGAAGGTTCTAGGGTTTGATAGTTAGCCTCATTTCTGTTCCCCTTTAATTTTCTCTGCTTCCTATCCTCAGTTCTTTCCTTCTTATTTTCAAACAACTTCTCTTCTTGATTAATTTCTTTGGTGATATTGGGAGGAGTGTCTTGAATTCTTACACTGGTTTTCTTCCTCCTACTCTTCCTTGTTGAACTTCTCTCTGGTGTTTCAGGGGGATCTTGAAAGAAGTTTCTAACCAAAAACTGTTCCTAGGAGTCCTTCTTATCCTTTAACTGTTTTTCAATTAAAATTTTCACAAGCCCGTGATGGTATAGGTGGGGTTCTACATCCTCCAAATTCTTCTGGACAGGTAGGGACATCTTTTTCAAACTATTCAATAAAAAGTAAGGTAGATTGAGGGTTTGGTTTTCTAAGAAATTCATCAGCAACCGGGTGTGATAGATATACATTGACCCAAAACATCCTTCAAAAGTAATGAAATTTTCGATAATCAATAATAAGTTGGCCCAATTTTCTTCTAAAGCATAGACAGGGATTCCTCATTTGAAAATAGTTATATCCATACCTGGATTGCGTAGGATAACTCTCCAGGCCTTCTTGTCAAAGCTCTTGTTCTTGAACCACCGTTCTCCCTCCTATGGGAGTTCTGTAGCAGCTACTATAGATGCCTCGATGACTGGAAACTTAAGGTCTCCAACCTCAACCTCCATACCATCAAAAGAGCTCGCAAAATTCTTTGTAATTTCCTTGTTATAGCCTCTGAATTTTTGAATGAACCGTAACCACCGTGCCTTCTTGAGTATGCCTTTCAATTGCGGATACCCCTCCATGAACTTGGGCCCTTCTAGTTCTGCTCTTAACAAAAGACCCATTCCTTTCCTCCTGCCTTAAAATATGTCTGCGTGAGTAATGGATGAACAGAGGTTCAATGGCTATGTTAGCGGGGAATGGACACAGTTTTATGGAGAAAAGTCCAATGATTGTAAATGGAGAAACAGAGAACAGGTAGCGAGAATGAGTTCACGGAGCGGAGCGGAGGTTTATGTGAATAGGGTAGGATTGCAAATGTACCTTCAATAGAGCAGTAGGGGACTAAAGTGAGCGCAACAAAATTTTAAACTCAACGATTGTGGAGTAGACGTTATTATGCTCACAAAATGGTTGCGGAATTTGTGCGAGGGAGAAGAGCCATGATCAAATCAATTACGTCCCCATAATTACAGGTGGAGTGTCAAAGTATAGTCAATCATGAGTTAAATCCGGAGGCTGATCATGAGGCCATTTAAAAATTAATGCATGGTTTGTGGAGGGATCATGTAAAGGTTGTGGAATGGTTATGGAAACTATCAATTCCAATCATTGCATATAATAGAGTTGTGGTTTCATAACTATATCAAAATGTGCTTTGAATGCTATTTGAAATAAATTTTACTCGTACCTTGGAATTTTTGCCACTTTTTGCCCATTAACCTTTGATCAACTGCTCCCCGTTGATGCTTTTAGGTGCCTTATGTCTTCAAAATAGGTCCTTGGTCATACCTGCATTTGATTCTTTTTATTATTGGGCTAACATCTAACTGTCATTGTTGAATAATAGAGTGCTGGCTACGAAATCAACAACTGTTTGCTGAATCAATTTCTAGTTGCGGAAACATGATTTAGCTGCGGAAACTGATACAATGAACATATGGCTGAATGGAGATGAATGAATGTTGAATGAATGAATGAAAATTGGTCATGAAAATATTTTTATTGGTGGAATGAAATGAAATGAAGTGGAATGGAGTGAAGTAGAGTGAAATGAAGTGAAGTGGAGTGAAATGAAGTGAAGTGACATAAAACTATGAAATGGGAGAGACTTTTTTTTGGAAAATATAGGGCGTCAAAAGGTTCTTATTTTCGCCCTGTATTTTCTGTATAAGACTGCCAATCAGTGAATGGTTTTCAGGCTTATACAATTTTTTTTTTTTTTAGAAACATAAAAAGAACAAGGACTAGGCTAGTGGAGAAGAAGGATTCTTCTTCACTAGCCTTATTGCAGAATTATCCTGAAAGATTTTGACAAATTCCTCCTTTGGGAGTGGCTTATGATAGATCTTTAATCGGTGACCATTCACAATAAGAGGATTTTGATATTCATCAATGGTTTTGATTCTTACCACTCCATTGCTAAAGACTTTGTCGATCTCATATGGCCCAAGCCAATGAGTCTAAAATTTACCTTTGAAATCCTTGAACTAGGAATCAAATAGCAATGCCTAATCTCCTTCTTGGAACTTTTTCTCTTTGATGTATTTGTCATGCCACTTAGCTCTTTAATATTGAACTAGATCAGTTCTTACGATTGCTTCTTATTTGATCTCATCTAGTTCATTCAACTGCTTCATTCTATGCTTTTGGGATCTGATAAATTCATTCCCAACTGAACTGCCATCTTGAAAGTTTTAACTTGGAACTCAATGGGGAGCAAGACTTCTTTCCCATAAATAAGTTCATAGGGAGAATGTCCTGTTGTATTCCTCCATGTAGTTCTGTAGGCCCATAAGGCTTCAGGAAGCCTTTCTGCCCAATCTCTTCTGTGTAGATGAACAGTCTTGGTAATGATGCCTT
>APFE031303250.1:0-39236 GCA_000404065.3 Pinus taeda | reverse complement strand
TTCTGCATGGTAATTTTTCCCATCATGATATCTGCAATTTTTCCTACCAGGTGGATTCTTCTTGTATCTCTAGGTTTCCTTCCTGGTCTTTTGAGACTCAAATCCTTTATTGTTTTTGCTAGAATATGAGTCTCTCTAATGGCTTGTAGCAAGGGAATCTTGATACATACATTCTTTAATTCATCTAGAAAATCATAATCAGGCAACAAGATTTGTTTTTCCACCCCTTTGTCAATTTGTAATCTTTTAGGGAAAGGAGGTGTAGATGAAGATGCAGGTTGCTCAACTATAGGAGTTGTGGGGGTTGACTTTTTTTCTTTCTATTTTTGAATATTTGGGTTTTGAAGAGATGCTTCCTCAGAAGCTTTATTGACTTTAAGAGAATCCTCCTAAGAGGTATGTTTCTTTTGGACATCTATAGAAGGTTTTTCTAAAACTATACCAGATCTAAGTTGTACATCATTATGAGGAACAATCATATAGGTAGGAAATTGTTGTCCTTCTACCATGTAAGCAATCCAAAGGATTTTTATTGTTAGGATTTGGTAATGGCTGAGCTGGTAGTTGATTTGTTTTTTGTTGAAATGGAAGCAAGAGTTGAGGATTTTGATTTTGTTGAGAAGGTTGTTGTTGTGGAAATCACAATGAAAGCTATGGGTTTTGACTTGGAAGTTGTGGATTTTGTTGATTTTGAAAAGATGGAGGATATTGATAAAATTGAGCAATTATCCCATAAGTATTTTGCATCCCTTGTGCCCATGATTGATATGGATTTTGAGGGTGGGGCCAAGGTTGTTGCCAAGAATTCTAATTTGGCGGGGGCTAAAAGTTCATAGGATTGTTAAATCCTTGATTTTGTTGCCCTTGCCAAGGTCTTCTTGAAACAAAACACAGGGATTCTACTGAATTTAGATCTTCTTGAAAGATAGCTTTGAGCCCAGGGATTGAAGGACAATCCTTGGTTTCATGAATTTCTGAGCAAATCATACATGTTTCTACAACTTTTGCATCCAAGGGGCATTCCCTTAGAGCATGTTTCTTCCTACATTTTGGACAAAAGATGGCCAAAGCATTAGCTCCTGTTTTCTGCTTGTTTTGTATTTTAAGGGTATCTAGTTGTTCACTAAGACTCCCTAGAATATCAGTTTTGAACTCATCAAGCATATTGCCAATCTCTACCCTACTTACTGATCTAGTTGCAGATTTTTTTGCTCTAATAAGAGAAGGATCTCTAGGCCCTTTTCCCGTTTTAGATTTTCCCCTTGAGAGATGGACACATAGTTCTGCGATATCACGAGGTGGAAGTTGAGAAATATCTCCCTTCCCCATCATGTTTAAAATATCTATCCATTCATCTCTAATGGCTTTCAATAGAAGGGCTTTCGAGGTTTCCTCATCTAAGTTACTCATTTTTTCTCTCTTTAAGTTGTATTGAAATCTTTCAAGTAAATCCTCCAAGTTTTCATCTTCTTTTTGCATCATTTTGAATACCTCATCCTTGTGATTGGTGGGCATACAATAGTCCAGCTATCTATCCAAAAATGTTTGTTTCATATCATTCCAAGTCCTAATAGATTGGGTGATTAATCCCATGAACCATTTCAAAGCAGCTCCCTTCAATGTTGAAGGAAATAGTTTGAGTTTTTGAAAGTCTTCCATATAGTCATAGGTTCGACACATGACTTCAAACTCACACAGAAATGTTTCAGGATCTTCACTTCGCAACCCATAAAAGTTTGGGAGGATAGATGGTGAGATGTTTTACATTGTTGTATGAGTTTCCTCATCAACTATAGGGAATCCAACTGAGTTATCTCCTTCCCTATTTCCTCCATTATTACCTCCACCTCCACCATTGTTGCCTCCATTATTTCCTCCTCCTCTACCTCTACCCCCATATCCATTTAATACTTCCTCCGTCATGATAGTTTCCTCAGAGTCTTCTAGTTCTTCTATCAAGGGTGGACGAGAGAGAGTTTCTTTCTTCTCTTCTTCAGGTGATTCTACTTCTTTGATCACAATATTTTCCCCTGTAGAACTGAAGAAAGGGTCTTCTCCTAGATGAGATTTGGTAGATAGTGTAGGAGAATCCTCTAATTCAGCTACTGCTCCTTGAATTCCAGGAATCTTAAGGCTAGGAGTAGATGGTGGTCAATCTTGTCTATGCCTTGAGGTAGCTGGAGTTGTGAAAATAGAACTCTTGGCCCTAGCTATAAACCTTCCCCTAGAATCTCTTGCTCTATGCATGTCATTTTTTTTTTTTTTCAAGTTGGGCTAATAATTCTCTTTCTGATCTTCCAGATCACTCTAGGTGCAAGAAGAGAGCATAATCAAGAAATTATTGAACCAACAACTCTCTTTTCTGATTCTCCAGATCACACTAGGTGCAAGAGAAGAGCATACTTCAAGAAGTTATCAGTTTTTTTCCTTTTCTTTTAAGAAATTGGCTACCTAGTTACACTTCCCCGGCAATGGCGCCAAAATGTTTGGTCAATTTAGTGTGTCCTAAATTGCTACATTAATTATCAATCCGAGATTTGTAAGCTGATGAAGTGTGGCATACTATATGTGCAAGATAACCTATTTCTTACTTTTGTCGTTTTTGATTTTTATTTTGTTTTTGGTGGTTTTTATCTTTGTTTGTCTCCTAATATGAATGGAAATAATCCTAGAAGGTAAATATGGATGTAGATTTTAAGGCAATTATGTCCTCTATAATGATTTCCAGATCTTAACACTTCAGAGGGTCTTAGAACATTTTAGTGATGAAATCAATACTTTGAAAAAGAATGAAAATGTGCTACTATTCTAATAAAACAAATAAAGAACTATTGATCATGAAACCATTATCCTTGCTGCTATCTAAATACAGAAAAATGAATTAAGCTACTGCACTCAAGCAAATCAAAAATTGCAATCTAATAAAAGTAAAATCAAATCACATCATTCATAGTTTGATTCCTCGTCAGGTAGTCTAAGCTATGGCTTTCAGAGATAATCATCCATAACATGAGCAATCTGATATCTAATTGCAGAAAAGTAAAACTAAAATCAAATCACATCAATCATAGTATGATTCCTCGCCAGGTAGTCTAAGCTATGGCTTTCGGAGATAATCATCAATAACTTGAGCAATCTGATATCTAATTGCAGAAAAGTAAAACTAAAATCAAATCACATCAGTCATAGTTTGATTCCTCATCAGGTAGTCTAAGCTATGGCTTTCGGAGATAATCATCAATAACTTGAGCAATCTGATATCTAAACTAACTACTAAAGCAAGTAAATAAAACTAAAATCAAAGCATCAATGGATTTAAGAAATTAAAGAAAGTAAAGTCAGCAGAGAAGCTAATTCCATGTCACTAGCTATTGCAAAAAACTGTATGAAAACACCCGGGCCTACACTAACCTGAAACAAACACACCTTGATCAGTATTATTAACAAAATACAAAGATTGTAAAATCATGAACTGAAATGTTAATATCATAGATGAAATATATATACACAGGTGGATAACTATGAAACATATGCAATGGAAATAAGGAAACAATATATGAAAACTATACAACAATAAGAAAAATGAAACCTCAGTGTGTAGGGGCCCTCTGCACAGCCTCAGTCAACATGCTATCAATAAAAAATTATGCTCACGCAATCATGTAGAAACAGAGTCTTCTTTTATATTTCAAAACAACGTTATCACGGTGGGACTAGTGTCTCGGCACAACAAACTTTTAACAGCAAAATTACATTAACAAAGATTAAGAACTATGCGTATAGAAATTCGTTATTTATAACAAAAACTTCATAACTGTTTTCCTGTGAAACTACGTCAACAGGGGACACGTAAAAGAAAGCGTCCATGGATTTAGCATGATGGTTGCCGAGATTGTTAAATCTATCAAAAGCGGCTGTTGGATTCACATCGTGATGCAGCCTACAGGTGTCAACGTGCCTCCAGGGTTCTGGAAACGGCCACGAATCCTTCATGTGGTTGAAAACAGAGTCCAACTGCCGTAGGAATCCTTCGTTAGACCATCCTTTGACCATTGTTGACCACAGATTTCCTTCATGAATGCGGCTAGACTAATAGGACCTGATCCATGTCCAGGTCATTTCTAACTTGCCCACGTGTCTGGTTTTGCCAAATGACAACTGCAACGTGGAGTTTAACAAAAATGGTTGCGGAAAGTTGAACCAGCTGCGGAAAGTGACTGCATTCCGCAACTCATAAGCAAAATGTAATTCAAACAACAAACACAAAGACATGGTTAAAAAACCACTTTAAATTATCTTTTAGAATTAGTATGCAATGATGTTGATAGTTTATGAGGTCCAGGTGGGTGGAAAAATTTTAGGAAAATGTATAGGAGATATGTAGTTTCAGGGCTCAACAACAATAATATGAGAAAAGGACCCAATCTTCTCAATTTTAAAATACTAGATGATTCCGACAAAGAAACTCAATGTATTATAAGATGCTTATATCTATGATTCCATGCTTCTTGACAATGCATGATATTCTAAAGGAAAGACCAATTTCATAAGGAACCTAATAGAGAGGCTGCTTTCTTCAATAGTAAAGATCCTTGACATCTTCTTTCTTTGACTTCTTCTCAGGTTCTCCCATTTCTTTAGCTATGTGAGATTCACTTCTTTCCTTTATTTTTGTTGTTCAACTTGTTTAGATAGTCCCTCTTAAAGTGTCCAAATTGCTTGCATTCAAAGCATTGAACCTTGGACATGTATTGCTTCTTCTTGGAATTCCTAAACTTTCCCTTCTCCAGCTTCTTGGTTCTCACAATGAAGACTTGAGACTGCTCATTTGATGTAGTATGATCCTTTGCCTTGATCCTAGTCTCTTCGAGGATGCATTGAGCCCACAAATTATCAGAAGGAGTTGAGTATTTCTTAGAATAAATGCTTGTTGTAAAGTTTCTCCATTCTGGTGGCAAAGAATTTATTACACATATGGTCATTTCAGAATCATAAATTGTCTCCTCAAGCCCCTGCTACTGATCTCTTATTTGAGAAATCTTCATTAGAAAATAGGCAATGTTCCCATCCTTTGAATTATTCATTTTATATAGTTTATTTCTCAAAGACATCTTTTAACCTGATGTACTTATAGAGTACAAATTCACTAGCTTGTCATACATAGCCTTAGAAGTCTTCAAATTAGCAACAAACGGAACTAGATGATCCTTAATGGATTCAACAATAATCCTTTGTGCCCTTACTTCCCCTTTCTTATATTTTTATAGATCTTGAGCATTGTCTTGACTAAGTTCAATAATTTCACCGAGGACATATTCCATTACTTCATATTTTGCAAGTGCCAGGTCAATCATTTTCTTCCATGCTAGGAAATTTACTGAACCAATGAGATTTTTGCTTTCCTTGCAAAAACATACCTTTAGATTTAGACATAAAGCAACAATATGATACTTGTGTGTTAATCAAGAATGTTCACTTCTCTGATGATGTCTCTAAGTCTCTCGAGGCATTCAAGATCTTCAAAGAGACATCAATGATGTCCTGGAAAGATGCCCTTCTAGGATACCTTTAGTTTGATGAATGGTACTGAGATTATTTGATTTAGGTTAGATTAGAAAGATTCAATCCATCATTAGCTAGCTACAAGCTACACCTTCGTTCCTCAGCTTCAATCTTGGAACTTTTAATTTGTACCTTTGATTCCCGTAGAGACTGTAGAAACCCTAGTTCTGGTGCAACATAGTTCTTTAAAAGTCCATCCTTTGAGCAAGACAGATCCTTCCAAGGTCAACAATATTAAAAAATATATATATGCTCTTCTAGAAACTTGATACTGCAACTCGGTCTATAGCAACTCAGACCTACAATTTTTTCCTTCCTTTAGGCTTGTTGAAACACTAATTCTTTAAGCAAACCCTTCTTTGTTTCCACAAGATGATCCTTCCTGTTGCCTTCTTGTTCACCTTAGCTCTCATAACATGTTGGAAAATTCAATCTGGTAGCTATTAACTAATATTTTCCTTATCCTTAGTAATTGTTTGTGATTATTTATCTTCTTATGTTCTTTTTATTAGATCTTCTTCATTAAAAAACAATAATAGTAAAGGTAGTGGACACAAAGATTAGGATCCAAGCGAGGGAAAAACCTCTCCAAGGGGGAAACCCAAAAATCCTCTTCTCTTCTTATAGAATCTGCTTCAAATGAGACAACAAAGAACAAAGGTCGTAGATAAATTCCTCCTCCAACACTAAGTCATCCCTCCAAAGAGACCTTCTAATTAGGTCAAAGTCAAAACAAGTCAACTAGAGATAACCCCTTCTAGAACTGAACTAAACTCAAAATTTTGGGCCCCCCTACAACAAATTTTTGGACTTGTAGCTACTTCGTAAATTTCAACCCTTGCAGCTGCTCCAAAAACTCACACGTGTGAGAGGAAAAGCCCAAAAACTTGTCTTCTTTCTTCGCTAGGGTTTTCTACTTTATTCCTTGATCTTCACTCTTCTCTTCTTCTTGTTTCTATTGCAGATCAAACTTGTTGGTGATGTATGTCAAATGAGGTCTAAGATTCCTCTATATATAGCCTTTCCAAGAGGTCAAATAGCCCCTCTCTAGGCTGACTTGTCTCTACCGGGCCCGACTTGTACTAGGATGCTTCCAAGACTTTCTAGACTAAAAATTAAATCCTTTTACAAGATGCATTTTTCCCAAAAGGGTCTTATAATCAAGATATTAAATCTCTTGAATCATGAAAGTAAATCCTATAACCCTACAAGCACAAAGAGCATGTTTTTACCTAGAAGACCATTAATAATGAGCATGAAACCCATGCTTTAAAATATCAAAATTTTCTTTTATGCTTTTATTTGTTACATAAGATACATATTGAAATTAGTACAATAGTAGTTATGAAGACCGAAAATAGTTACATTTCCAACAACTCACATGCAATAATGGTCAAACCTCCAAAAGGGTTCTTGGTTTCGCACCCACAACTTTGGGTGCAAAACCCACTGCTTGGGTACTTCGCCCACAAATAACTTTTGTGGTTCCAATTCACACAAACCCAGTACACAGGGTTGTGGAGTACCTCCCAAGCTACAAAAATCAACAAGATCCACTAATCAAGATCAACTAACGAGGCCAGAGTCCATTGAATATGCAAACTAGACCTCTTTTCCAAAAACACATTGCTTCACTGATGGCTTTGGCCCCCAACCAAACCATGATCGTATAGGTTTCATGTACTACCTGAACATGAGGAAAAGAAAAAGATACAAAGTTAACCACATACTTAAAAGAGATAATACCTTTACCTGAATTGGAGGACATGTTTGTATTGCATGTTGCCATGGGACCATCGAATATCCAAAATAGAAATAAAAAATGACTAGAAGATCTGACCCTGTAGAAGGAGGGGACGCCGCCATTGACGAAGGAACCAACATAGGAAGAAAAAAGAACTAAAATGACCGACCAGGGTTGAACCCTGGCTGTCGTAATAGAGAGATGTTGGAGAGCTTCATCCATTCACGGGTGTGTTAAAAAAAAAACAAAAACAAACAAACAAACTTTGTTAAAGAAATGAAGTTGTTATTGCAAGAAAATAATGATAATAATATGAATAAATGTAGAAGTAATATTCATATTACTACTATTAAATTTATATTATTATATTTAATATTTAAAATAAAACTTTAATATCAACAATATGACATTAATATATAATGATGATAATACTATAACAGAATAAATTAAATATCCTTAATATATAAAGATCCTAAAAACATATAAATTTATAAGAATAATATTAAGAACCTAAATATAAGAGTATTTTTAATATATTAATTTTCAATTTATCTTAAGTTTTAAGTTTTTATATTGCATAATTTTTAAGTTATTTTAAGCTTTTAAAAATTGAGTTCACTAGTTCCCAGAAGTAAGCATTCGAAGGTTTCTAAAGTTTTATGAGTTTTCTACAATAGGATGGTGACAAGATTCAAGGGTCTTGTGCCTCCATCCCCCCTCTTAGTTGGCTTTAGACATTAAGGCCTTCAACAATCTCATAGCTAGTGGGTCGAAATATCAAAAGGCAGAGCCAAATCACTTTGTTAAGAAGTTAGAGAAATTCCCAACGTGGTGGTCTATGCCCCCCACGTGAGATCTTTGGCTCTGCAACTTGTAGAGCTCGCCCTAGTTGGTTAGTTGATGGGGATATGGCCTTCCCCTCATTCTGTGATGATTTGGGTAGAGAAAAATTTGAATCCAATGATCAAGGGTTTTGTCTCATCTTCCTTTTGTGGGAATGGTTTTTTTTACCTTCTTTTTTGAAAAAAGGTAGATTGAGCCTTGATTTTCCAAAGTTGACAATACATTATGAGTGCTCAAGGGTTATATATAGATCATCAAAATCTAGATTTTAATCCTAAAAGTAATGTGTCGTCTATAATCCCTGTTTGGGTGAAGCTCCTCTTCCTTCCTCTACATTGTTGGAATGACACCACCTTCAAAACCATTAGGAATACCTTAGGCAACTATATTGTTTGAGCTCATGCACATGAGGGTGTGGGTTTTAACCCTGTACAAAAATTACCTACAAATGAATTCTTAAAACATAGAAAATATACAATGGTGAGAAACATAAAACAAATACACAAAGATTTTCCCTTGGATCCCAAAACCGGGATTACCAGATTGATTTTTCATTATATTTCTTTTAATGCTACAATACATATATATACATGCTAAATCATTCATAAACCCCAATCCATTAAACCTGGATTAGAACATAATCGTACTTACCTTGATCGGATCTACAAGATACCATGGGCAGAAAACCATGTGCAACACCCATGCACCAAACCATAGGTAGTTCCACCCACATAATATAGGGTCCAATTTTTTTTTTTTCGAGGGTGCTGCCCCAGATCCTGTAGAGGGGGGTTACCGTCCCCCTCAAACCCCCCGATAGCGGAGGCTACTGCCACTCCTATGAACCCCCCACTGTGCCCCATGCAACGAAGGGGGGGCTACCGCCCCCCTTTAACCCCACACACTTGTAGCTAGTCGTGGAAAGAATATAACACAAACCCAACATTCTCCCATTTGTTGTTTTATTTCGACACAGGGGGTCATAAGAGAGATTAGTCATTGGTTTAGTCCTGTAATGCCCATTGTTTCTCTACACTAAGAAAACTTCTGAGTGCTCACAAATTTCGTCAATGTATATGAAATATTCTTGAAAGTGTCCACCTTTACCAGCAACACCTTTTTGTCCTCAACGATATCCCTCACAAAGTGATACTGAACATCAATGTGCTTTGTCTTTGAATGATAAGCAGGGTTCTTTGCCAAGAAAATTGCACTTTCATTGTCATTGTCTATCCTAATAGCTCATTATAATAACCCCATACTGGAACATAATCTTTGCAACCAAACTACTTCCTTGCTTGCATGAGTGACTGGCATGTATTCTTCCTCTGTAGTTGAAAGTGCCACTACAGACTGTCTCTTGCTCATCCAACTGACTACACCTCCAAATAGGTTAAACACATACCCACTTGTAGATATTCTTTGATCCGCATCTCTAGCCCAGTCTGCATCAATAATGACACAGATGTCCAAAACTCTGTCCAATCCTAGTCTTCATTGGTAGCACAAACCATAATCACTAGTGCCACATAAATACCTAAAAACCTGCTTCATTGTTGTCAAATTCTCCTTCCTTGGTTTTGACATAAACCTGCTCAATACTCTCACTGCATGTGCAATCTCTGGTCTAGTACAGATCATTGCATACATAAGTCTACTGACTACACTTGCGTATGGAACACATGACATGTCCTCTTCCTCTTCTTATGTCTTGGGACATTGTTCAATAGATAACTTCACACCTACAGGAATATGAACATTCAACAATTTACTATCATGGATATTAAACCTCTACAATATTGTCTCGACATACTTCCTTGTGTTTAATCACAGTTTCCTCTTTGCCTGATCTCGTTTAATTTCCATACCCAAAATATAGTTTGCAACACCAAGATATTTCTTGTAAAATTTGGAGGACAATTGGGTCTTCATTTCCTGGATAATTTCTTTGTCATTTCCAATGAGAAACATATCATCAACATACAATACCAGATAAATAACATGGTCACCTACTAATTTAAAATACACAGAATGATTTGCTTTTCTTCTGGTGAAGCCAAGTCCCCATATAAATGTATCAAATTTCTGATACCACATCCTTGGTGATTGTTTTAACCCATACATAGACTTTTTTAACTTGCATACCAGTTCTTTCTTTCCCTTCACTGCAAATATTTCATGTTTCTTCATGTAGATCTCTTATTCCAAATCCCCATGGAGAAATGTTGTCTTCACATCCATCTGTTCTACCACAAAATCAAAAGCAACAATATTAGATAAAAGTAATCTAATAGAAGCTACCTCCGCAACAGGAGAAAAAATATCACCAAAATCAATTCCTGACACCTGGGAATAACCTTTTTCTACAAACTGAGATTTGTATTTCTCCACCTTGCATTTTTCATTCATCTTCTTCTTAAACACCCATTTTATCCCAATGGGTTTCTTTCCAACCGACAATTCCACCAGATGCCAAACCTTTATTTTGTTCAAAGATGTCATTTCATCAACCATGGCCTCTTTCCATAGTTTTCCATCCTCTGAATTTACTGTTCCCTGATAGTTATGGGATCATCATCAATAATAGATAAAGCAAAATTTGAACATAAATCAAATGGACTATACCTTTCTAGCTGCCTTCTTTCTTGAATTGATCTTCTCATAGCTGGAGTTTGTGGCTCTTCATCTTCTGAATCCTCTTCTAATGTAGAGTCTGATTCTTCCTCCTTTAGCTCAAACTCTATCTTCTCAGGTTCCTTTGGTAGGAATTCATATTTAATAACATATTTCACCTCTCTAAACACCACATCTCAGTTGTACACAACCTTCCTTGTTTCTAGCTTCCAAAGCTGATAACCTTTTAAACCATCCTTATACCCATTTAAGATGAACCTTTTATATTTACTATCAAACTTAGTTCTTTTCTCCTTTGGAACATGTACATATGCATCACAACCAAATACCCTCAGATGTGAAAGAGAGGGTTTCTTACCAGTCCATACCTCATGTGGAGACTTATCCTCCAACGCTGATGAAGGTGATCTATTAACCAGGTAACACACAGTCTCCACCTCCTCTACCCAAAATTCCTGTCCTAACCCAACACCACTAAGCATGTTTCTTGCCTTTTACATCAACGTTCTTTTCATTCTTTCTGCAGCTCCATTTTGGTGAGGTGTGTATGGAGTAGTCTTTTTTCATGCTATACCATACTTCTTACAGAACTTTTCAAATTCCTTCTTGCAGAGTTGTCCACCATTATATGTCCTTAGCACCTTTATCTTCTTCTCTGTTTATTTTTCCACCAGAGCCTTAAATTCTTTAAACCTATCAAAGACTTTATATTTCTTCGTAAGGAAATATATCCATGTATTCCTTGAGAAGTCATTTATAAATGATACATAGTACACAAACTTACCTAGTGATGGAACCGAAACAGGTCCAAACACATCATTGTGCATAAGCTCTAATATCCTTTTTGCCCTCTTAGCACTAGAGGGGAAACTCACCCGATTCTGCTTCCCATATACACAATGTTCAAAAAAATCGAAATCCAGAGAGAAATTAGACATACCATTTACCATACCATTACCATGAAGTATTTGAAGGCCTTTCTCTCCAATATGTCCAAGCCTTTGATGCCATAGCAAGGTCTTTTATCCAGAGACCACTAGATTTTCAATTCCACTTTCAGGAACCACATAACGATTGCACCCATCAATAACAATGTTGCCAGAAGCTTGTATAGAGTTCCAATTAGAACTCTCTGCATCAATAGCAGTGCTCTCCAAACCATCTTGCAAGTATCTTTCTCGAACACTGTTTTTACACTTGCATCATCCATCCTACTTTCAAAAATTAGAAATCTGGCCAATGTAGGAATCTGTAGAACATTAGGAAGTGTTCTAATCCTTCCACCTTGAAACTTCAATTTGAATTTTCTGCATCTAACGATTATAGCCTTCATGTCATCCCCTAAGAAGACATCACCACCATTATATTTCTCATACTCGCAAGACCAATCCATATGGGGAGTGAAGTGAAATGATGCACCTGAGTCAATCAACCATGCGTGATGGCATACATGTGTACTTGAGGAAGAAGGAAAGTACACATCCCCACCATCATCTGAGGTGTTTTTTTCCTCTGTATAAGGAGCATCATCATATCGCTTTCCTTTCTTATGATATTTAGATCTACAATCCTTTTTGAAGTGCCATTCCTTTATGCATTTCCAGCACACCTTTACAAGTTTTCCTAGAGATTTATATCTCCCCCAAGATTTAGATCTCCCACTAAAGAAATTATTTTTGTTTATGTTCTGGGACCATCCTTGTATAGACAAGGCATTTCCATTTTGGCTCTCCATATTTTTCTGTCTCATCTCCTCCGACAACAAGGATGAGACTATTTCATCAAACTTCAAGGTAGTTATATTACTACCTATTGCAACAATCGGAAATATGAGGAAATATATCCATGTATTCCTTGAGAAGTCATCTATAAATGATACATATTACACAATTACCTAGTGATGGAACCGACATAGGTCCAAACACATCACTGTGCATAAGCTCTAATACCCCTTTTTCCCTCTTAGCACTAGAGGGGAAACTCACTCGATTCTGCTTCCCATATACACAATGTTCAAAAAAATTGAAATCCAGAGAGAAATTAGACATACATTTTACCATACCATTACCATGAAGTATTTGAAGGCCCTTCTCTCCAATACGTCCAAGCCTTTGATGCTATAGCAAGGTATTTTATCCAGAGACCACTAGATTTTCAGTTCCACTTTTATCAACCACATAACTATTGCACCCATTAATAACAATGCTACCAGAAGCTTGTATAGAGTTCCAATTAGAACTCCCTACATCAATACCAGTGCTCCACAAACCATCTTGCAAGTATCTTTCTCGAACACTATTTTTACACCTGCATCATCCATCCTACTTACAAAAATCAGATTTTTGGCCAATGCAGGAATATGTAAAACATTAGGAAGTGTTCTAATCCTTCCACCTTGAAACTTCAATTTGACTTCTTTGCCTGACGATTATAACCTTCATGTCATCCCCTAAGAATACATCACCACCATCATATTTCTCATCCTCGCAAAACCACTCCATATAGGGAGTGAAGTGAAATGATGCACCTGAGTCAATAAACCATGCCTCATGATGTACATGTGTACTTGAGGAAGAAGGAAAGTACACATCCCCACCTTCATCTGAGGTGGTTTTTTCCACCATAGAAGGAACATCATCATATCTCTTTCCTTTGTTATGATCTTTAGATCTACAATAATTTTTGAAGTGCCCTTCCTTTCTGCATTTCCAGCACATCTTTACAAGTTTTCCTAGAGATTTATATCTCCCTCTAGATTTAGATCTCCCACTAAAGAAATTATTTTTGTTTTTGTTCTGGGACCATTCTTGTATAGACAAGGAATTTCCATTTTGGCTCTGCATATTTTTTCATCTCATCTCCTCCGAGAATAAGGATGAGACTATTTCATCAAACTTCAAGGTAGTTATATTACTACCTATTGCAACAACCAGACTATCCCACAAATCAGCTAGAGAACACATCAAACTAATGCACTTCACCGAGTCTCCATCCTTCATCTCAGGTTATACATTTTTTTTGTAGGAATAGTTTGTTCACCAAAGACTTAGATTAGTACAAAGTCCCTAACTTTTCCCACAAAGCCTTTCTCGTAGCTTCCCCTGATGCATTCAACAATACTGAATCTGAGATACACAACTGTATTATGCTCTTTTCTTTCTGATCCAACTTCGCTTAGTCTTTATATGACATTGTCAATGGTTTAGTTCCTAGATCTACTGTGATCCATTGATATTTATCCACCAGCAGATCCTCCATATTGAGTTTTCACAACTCAAAACTCTGACCATTAAATTTCTTGGTCCTATCTTTCCACTACTCACCATCTTCTTTTACCGAAAGAATCGATCTTGCATATTTCTCACTGAGCAGGGTCTACCACAGGCCTGAGAAAAACCCCTCAAAAGAAAAGGAGTCCCCTTGAAGCCGAAACCAATCTGATAGCAAATGTAGGTTTTAACCCTGTACAGAAATTATCTGTAAACGAATTCTTAGAACACATAAAATATACAATGACGAGAAACATGAAACAAATACATATATATTTTCCCCTGGATCCCAAAACCGAGACTAATAGATTGATTTTTCATTATATTCCTTTCAATGTTACTATATATATATACATGTTGAAGCATTTATAAACCCTAGTCTATTAAACCCTGGATTAGTACCTAATCGTAGTTCCGTTGACCGGATCTACAAGATACCATGGGCAGAAAACCATCATGCCCAAAACCATATGAAAAACCTATGCACAAAACCATAGGTAGGTCCACCCACCTAATATAGGGTCCATACTGCCCCCCTCAAACCCCCCACTTTACGTGTGTAGCTAGTTGTGGAAATAATATAACACAAACCCAACATAGGGTTCATTTTCCTCTGCATGGATCTATGTGGAAGTGGATTTGGATAAGGGAATTTCAACAACCATAAATCTCAAGTTGGATAGTTGACCTCAGATCTAAGAGGTGGACTACAACTAGCTTCCATTTAAATGTCAAGTTTGTCATGAATATGACCACTTTGAGAGAAAATACAAAAAGGAAAGGAGGAGCAACATATACAAGTCGAGGAGGCATACCAATGGAAGCAAGACAAAAGAAGGAGAGCCACAACAAGGAAAACCAACAACCGTCCTAGGAAACCTTATCAAAATGATAACAAAGGGAAAGGACCAACCACCCCCAAAAAAGTAGGCCTAGTAAATGGAGAACAAACTAGCAAAATAAATGGGAAGAACTAGAGTGGTAACAATTACGAGGCACTGAATATGGTGAATAAAGAAGGGGAAATCCCGTAGAATAATCCTCCATCCCCACAGGGAATCAACCCCAAACAATAATAGAGCCAATCATGGAGCAGACTGATGAGAACATGCCACCCCTTGAGAATGACCCAGTCCTTGTGCAACCTGAGAAAGAGTCTTTCTCTAAGGATGAAGATTTCCTCTCTCCCATAAATAAAAAGTCAAGGCCTACATTTTTTAGGTCTGTTGATGAGAAATTAGAGTGAGAATGAAAAAGAGCAGGACCAGTTTCACAACAAGGTTGGAATGAAGAATAATAGAGAGATTTAAATAGAGAAAGTGGAAAAAGACAATGAATTGGGCCCCCTATTGATTTTTGACCCAAAACTCAAAGGGTGTAGGAACACTAGGAAAGGAGGAAATTGAACCCCTTCACAAGGGGCTACTCACACTAGTAGTAAATAATGAAGGTTATCTGTTGGAATTGCAGGATATCAGGGTTGGAAAGAAGAATGGAAGAAGTGAAATCCTTGATAAATAAGGATAAACCATTGGTCCTCCTACTTTAGGAGATTAAAATATGGGTTTAAGAGATCCCTGAAAAGTAACATAAAATATAGCATGATAGTGGGATCCTCTTGGTGAGATTTCGTGGGGCCTCTAGTGGAGTTTTCATATCATGGCCTCAATCTTCACTCAAACTATTGGATCAATGATCATCCAATCATTGGGTGGCAATAAAGTTTATGCATATTCCTTCAAATAAGGTATGTTCTATTGTTAATATATACATCAGTCCATTTCTGAGAAAAATCATAGTGTTATACTTCTTTATTAGAACTAGGAGACTCCCCTTTTGGTTCAAGTGTATTTTTGGAGGGGTATTTAACACTACTCTGCATCAATGGGAGAAGAAAGGTGTATCTCTAGCAAGATATCAATTTCAAGAAACTATGGAAGAATTCATGCAAAGCCTAGATCTATTGGATATTAAACCAACCTTCAACAAGATTACTTGATATAATAAGAGAGTTGACATTGACTATATGGCCGCTAGATTGGACCACCTTCTAATTGTTGATTGATTTATGACCAAAAATATTATGGTATCCTCACTCATTCTCCCTTGGAACAATTCTTACCACTGCCCTATTGAACTAGAAATCTCAAAAGATGAGGATTGTAGTGTTATTTATTTTCGTTGTAATGCACTTTGGCATCGAAAAGAAGGTTTTAGTGACCCGGTAAAATAATCTTGGAGAGTATGTGTCCCAGGAAATCTGATTTCAATTTAGGAGAAGAAGATAAAACACCTCAAGAAAGCCTTGAAGTAGTGGGCATGTGAGCAATGAATGGATAGGCAATATGTTGTACAAGCACAGTAAATGAGAACACAGTCCCTTTAGTCCAAAATACAGTAAGGTATTGTTAGTTTTGAGATGGTAATTTAGGGAAAGAAAGAATTTGGAGCCTTTCACAAGGCTTTGAAAGAAGAGGAAGAAGAATTTAGATTAAAATCCTAGTCTATGGCTCTAGGTAGAAGATATGAATTCAAAGATTTTTCACAATCAAGAAAGGAACAAGATATGGAAAAAAAACATGAAGGAATTAATAGTAAAAAATAATAAAGTTATGCGATTTCAACAAATAAAAAAGGAGGTCGTACACCACTATTATGAGTTGTACAACATCGTTGGTCCCACCAGTCTTGAGGCAAAACAATATATGCTATAACATGTCCCTAAAATTCTTTCTCATGTAGAGAATTTAATGCTCATGAAGGAAATTTAAAAGGAACAAACCCAACAAGCGGTGTTCTCATTTAATTTGGATAAATATCTTGGATCGGATGGGTTTTCCACTCTCTTTTATAATTAATTTTGGGAAGTAATAAAATCTGATTTTTGTAGAATGATTGACTACTTAGTTAAACAAACTTCCATGGGTGGAGAAATCAATACTTTTTTCCCAGCACTGGTCCCAAAGGAAGCAAATCCATATTCTTTTGCTAGGTTTAGACCAATCTCGTCATGTAATGTTTCTTATAAAGTCATTTCAAAGATTTTGGCCTCATGAATAAAATTTATTCTCCCAAAATTAATTCTAAGAACCAGGGTGGATATGTGCATAAAACACAAATATTTGGTAATATTATCTGAGTCTAGGAAGCAATTCATTCTAGTTAAAAAGGAGAATACCATGGCATGATCATCAAGTTTGATATGGCTAATGTCTTTGATAGGGTTAGACATGATTATTTATTCAAGGTTATGTCAAGGTTTGGCTTTGATGAAAGGTTTATACATTGGGTTTCCCTCTGCGTTAAATCGTCTTGGAAGGTCAATGAGATTCTTTCATGCTTCTTTTGACCTCCATTAAGGTTTCCCTTTGTCCCCCTTTTTATATATCATAATGGTTGACTCTCTCAGTAGAAAGTTGGAGTTTGAAAAATGTTGTGCACGTGTACCTAGTCTCAGGTTTGTTCATGGAATAAAGAATATAAATCACTCTCAATTCGTAGATGATACCCTCCTTTTATAAGGGGATACTATAATAAGTGCACAAAGATATAAATTGGTCCTTGATAATTTTTTGGACGCCTTTATAGATCTAACGAACATAGACAAATCGCATATTTATTTATGGAGCGCCTCCCCTCGCAAGCAAAGACGTGTAGGAAGTATTATGGGCTTCCACTCTATGGAATTTTGGTAAAAATTTAAATATATAGGGATTTATTTTTGTTTGAAATCACATTCCTTGCAAGTATGGGATGGTGTCATCACTAACTTTTAAACGAAATTTGGTGCTTGGGGAGCTCGTTACCTGAACTTAGTTGGATACACTGTGTTGATCAATGCGTTCTTTTTGCTGTCCATTTGTACCAATTCATTGCCCTCCTTACCTCATAAAGTGTTCTCTCTGTGATGGCTAAGGAATTCTATAAGTTTATTTGGGAAGGGGGGCATTCTATCACAACAAAATTTCATTTGATAGAATGGGCAAGAGTCAAGTATCCAAAAACCCATGGGGAAATGGCATTAGAGACCCTATTTTTATGAACAAGTTAATAGGAACAAAGATAGTACAAAGGTTTATCACTTAGGAAGAATATTGGTGGAGCATTTCCAAAATTCATTTATTGGAAGGTATGGATAGCTAGAAACAATGTAGTCTTCAATAATTTAGAATTTTTGCCACTCTATGTAACAACCTTGGTGAAAATTCCATGTAAAATATATAAGGCCACGGTGATGGGACACGTATTCCAAGCTGAATGGTGGGCAACAAATCTTGGTATGGGTGTTGATTCGATTTATTATGGCTAAAGGAAATTTGCAAAGGAATTTTTGACACATTTATTTATGAAAATAATGGAAATTAGGAGAAAAAGAAGGTGAAAGGTCACATGTTGCTTGTGAGGAGGAAATTTAAGGAAACTAATGGAAAATGAAGAAAGTAGAGGCCTCATTAATAAAAGGGCTTATAAGAATCAGTTGGCAATATTTTTCTTAGGTATTGCATTGGATCAAGAGAGGAAAATAAGGCAAGAGGAAGGAAGGAGCAAGCGAGGAAGAGAAGGATTAAGCTACTACAACAAGATTATTTGCAGGTATCAATTTGCATGTATGATTTCCCTTCTAGATTTGGCATGCATGGTATTGCATGTGGTTATTTTGCTATTATGACATGGGGTTTTGCAGGTGTGACAATGCTTTCAGTCTAGCCTTACCATTTTCGGATAACCATGGTGTGACAGGGTACTCATGATTTGGTTGAGCTGGATTGCGTGATGGATTCAAAGTTGAGTGAGTTGGATCTCCAAATGATAAAACACATGGCCTAGTAACCTCTGAACCATAATGTGGGTTGCGGTAAAGCCAAATTTTGTGTTGCCTTGGTGGGCCTAGGAATCCTCGACTAATGAATGACAGGATATACGGTAAAACCTAGAGGTGGGTGCTCTCCATCAGGCCTAGTAATCCTGAGAGGGGATATGCAGTAAAGCCTGGAGAGTAGGTCTCAGTTTAGGTCATAATGATCTGGTGTGGATTGTAGTAAATCTTGAGATACTAGGAGATGGGAAAATTCCTCATGATATAGGTGGAGAAATCTAGTCGCATCCATGATTGTTTTGGCCTAGTGATCCAGTGGAGATCATGGTAAAGCCTGTTATTACATGTTTATTGTGTTGGCCTAGTGATCCGAGATGGATTATGGTAAATCCTAGTTTCTATTGATGAGGGTGAGGTGGTTTAGCCTCAGAATTCCCTTGTTGGTTCTTTTGGTTTGAGTCCCAAATTCATGCTTGGAATATGGCACATGGATGATTGGCTAAAGAGAGATTTGGCTCTTCCAATCTATGGTCGGGTGGAACATGGTAGTCCCATACCAAGTTGGATTTTGCATTCATTAATAAGAGGTTCTCTCCTTGATATCTTATGTATAAATGTAATGGTTTATATGTCGTTTCGATGGCTGATGTATCCTTGATATTTCTGTTGTTATTATGTTGGTTATAAGCATGTATTATGACAATGATTATGTATGGATTTCCTCATGTTTTTACTTTTAAATGAATGAAAAATGTATCTATGACCTAGTAGATGATAATGCAGCTAATGATATAAGGATCAATGCTTCTTAGCTTTTCTCAGATAAGTATGAGACCCCTACGCTTAAATATGTTTTTTTTCCCGGAAAGAAAAATTGTAATTTCCATTAAAACAAAAAATTACATGTTGTAAATGCCCTTGGCATATGCAGTAAGTTAACCAAGGTAAATAAAGAAAAGTTGCAGAAACTGTTCCAAAATTTACAAAAAAGAGCACCTATTCAGATGTGTTGCTAGTAGTTCAATCCATAAATATTTACATTCCCATATGTCTGTGCAATATTAAGAAATAGTGTTGTGCCTAGGGCTCATCTGCCAGAATGTTAGTCCTAGTTGGAGATGGTCAGGCCTAGTCCTAGAGTTATTTTTTGGTTTATTAGTCTTGTCATCATGTGTCTAATGGATTCCAGAAGTTGCAACAAGTTATGGGTAGTGGCCGAAATTATGGGATTAAAAAGTGCCTTAAATCTTGCAGACTCTTGCACGAGTCTGTTGGAAATAGTCCCTGGATGCAAGCGTGTAGGCTTGTGGGAGCATCCAAATCTCTCTGGATGCTAGCATGCCCATAGCATGGGACCATCCAGATGTTTAATAACTTAAAAACTCAATGGGACCCAGGGGCATGATACCTGAGTGGTTAGGATGGCTCTTGGGATTGTTGTTGTTGATGTGGAAGGTATGTTTGATGTGTTTCCGTCGATTCTACTTAAGGTCACCTTGGAGTTTTAATCATATCATAGTAGCCTATCATCACATGTTTACCTTGGTTGGATGGTTACTTTGGTAGATGTGGGAGGATGGTGTTACATTCTAAAGCCATGAAAACTACTAGTATGTGCAAATTTGGGGATTTAAAGGTTGTTATTGATTCCCCTTAGAAGCGTTTAGGCATAACTGAAAGGAAATGGTGTTAAAAATTTGTTAATTTGGACAAACCACCTACAACTATGAAATGGACTAGTAGAAGTTATCAAGCAGTTTGGAAGCGAAGATTGGTAGAGGAAAAATTACGATTTGGGAAGTGGCAGTGAGAAGGACTTGTCCTCAATTTTTATGGGGCTTTGAAAAGGAATCTAGGGGTGGCAATAGGGGGAGGGGTGCTCTACGACCTCGAGGAAGTTAAATTTGTAGAGCATTCATGGGGCTCAAGATGCATGGAAAACAACCAAGCCAAAGCTTATGCCCTCTACCAGGGGATTCAATTAGTGTTGGCCGGATAAATCGTTCTTGCGGACAAGACCGATATCCCTAGTATCT
This sequence comes from Pinus taeda, assembly GCA_000404065.3. Lineage (NCBI taxonomy): Eukaryota > Viridiplantae > Streptophyta > Pinopsida > Pinales > Pinaceae > Pinus > Pinus taeda. The sequence continues at coordinate 18,332 of APFE031303250.1, read as the reverse complement.
ATTGATATCTAGAAACAAAGAGCACAAGCAAATCTACTTTTCTCCGAACATGTTTCAGTTCATAAATGAAAACTAAGAGGTGTAACAGACCCTACCTCGGTCCAACGCTTGTTTGTGGGAGCTTTATTCCAACAGCTTCAAGCAGTTCCTTTTCAATAACCTGCATACACAAACAAACACACATCAAAGCATACCTGCATAGATGTTATAATAAAACATGTTCATTATGAAGATCAAGGAGCTCATAAAATAAACCATTAGAGACAGTTCATTGAGAAAAACAAACTTGATTGTATTAACTTTATGAATAAAATAACCTTACAACCTTTGCCTTGATGTTGCACAAGTTCTTTCCAGGGTCCAGCATGAGTCTTCTCTACTCTGACAAGCCTCACTCACTTCCCAAATGAGATGAAAGGTATGTGATCTCTCCTCTCACAAGCTCAAAATGGAAGTCTAATTTCCATCAGCATTTACCCTCAAGAATCTTTAGCTTTCAACCTCTCCTACAACCAGCCCAATGCCTAAATTTATAGTGCAAATGGAGGAAGTTGCAGGTCCAACACTGAAGGGATAAGTTCCTCCTTCAATGGGATAAGCACCTCATATCATGGAGTTAGCTCCCTTAGTTATGGAATGGATGAACCAAGGTGGATGGAGCGGACTTGCCAGCGCAATATTCCTTCTAGAAGTGTCTAGAAGTGACCCAAGATGAGTTTTTAAGAATGAACTCACACCTTTTTAACTTTTACAGGGGTTCACACCCATCACTTAACAGATAGGGTGGTCAAGTTCACGGGAAACATGACCATTGGGTGCGACATCGCAAGAAATGCTAGGAGAAAGTGTGAAACTAGGATTTGAGATATTTTTAAGGTCTTTCTCCCATTTTAAAGGCTTGACATGAAGAGCTGAGGCTTTAGACTTGCAAAGGAGGTATGTATGACCGTTGAGGGACTCACACAAACTGTAGAAAGTCGTGGTGAAATTTTTTTGTGTAATAGATTGCCCCCTAAAGTGCGAAGTCTGTAATAGATGAGGATGGTTTTTGATCATATAAGAAGAGTGAAGGAATTTATCATTTCAAGGATCTTCCTGTAGATACCCCGGTCGGAACCTGTAAAAACATTCAACACAAAATATATATATATGTGAAAATATCATCGCTGAGGTAGGCATTCCCATGCTCAGATCAAAACTGACTAAGAACTATCTAAAACTGTTCTGGTATAGGAATGATTTTGTATTATATCACAAATAGGAACATATGGACATGATATGGGCGCAGCCATCTGTTTATGAATAGTCCACTATATAGTGATAACAAAATTCCTAGCAGCCTGGATGGTGGAAACTAGATCCAGGGTCTTCAGTTCTACTTCCCGAACTAGTACGATTCTATCCATGTGAATGAATGTGTTGAAGTCGAACATGGTAGAAACCACTTGATTACCAGTCAATGATGTAAATTGTTAACAAGTGTAAGAAGAACAACTAGTAATGTCAATGGCCCTCAAAGTACTTAGTACAATCCATGAAATGTGAATGAATGAGTCGATGTCAAACACGTCACAGAATCCTTTGATCGAAGGTCAATGATGCAGCATGTCATCAAAGGTGAGAAACCTGCAATTGAGGCATGCAGATTCCAAGGTATTGACGATTTCTAGATAATCTTTCTAGATAATGAGTCAGAGTCAATATAAAGCGATCCGTCATAGGCAAGCCCATAACACGAAATCATAGATCAATTCTTAAGAAATATATTTGGCAAGAACTATCTCAGGGACAGTCAATGATGGATGACATATATTTTGTAGGTGAATGGTTTATTTGCACATACCTCTTGAACACATAACGACACTGCAGATGGCTTGGTGACGGTTGACCCAAAGATAATACCCAAAAACTAGCTGAAGACTTTCAATGTGGCTTGATTAACTGTTAGGTAAAGGATTTCCCAACTTAGGTGAATAAAAGTGTCGTATTCAAGAGTGATGGAAAGTTTTTCAAACACAAAGTATAACAAACAGGTTCATTTTTCTCTTTTCCCCCACCATTTATGGCAAGTACCTCTTTATTTTTGACAAGCTTGAGGAGGATAACCTTTGTTTGGTTATAAGCTTATCCTTTGGATGAGTCCAACTTAGTTTAGATTCGAACGCTAAGAAGGAGTGGTTCATTCCTTTTTGTAATTGAATAGGTCCTTTACTGTTAAATTTTAACGAGTCCAGTATAGGAGAAACTCGACGTTTTTCAATTTTAGGGAGTCAGAAGAAAAACTTAAGAAAACTCCTTCGTTGTCCTTTTTCATAAATTTTTGTCTCCCAAGCCCCAAAAAGTATAAAATAATACTTGAGAGAACCGCTTGATCATTACGATCAAGGAGTACTTTTCATAATTAGTGCCTTCAATCTGAAAAAGTAAAAAAGCGATAAAAAAGACATCGTTTTATTACCAATATCGAACTTGAAACGACAAAAGTCTGGCAATCTTTTCATGTTTATACGGTCAAAAAAGAGTTGTAAGAGGACCGTCTTTTTAATTCCGTTTTAATGAGTCTAAAAAGAAAAACTCAACAATCTTTTCATATTTTACGAGTTAGAAAATAGCTTAAAGAGGACTCCTATGTGTTTTTTGTTGAAAATGACCAATTTCGCCTGAATACCCAATATTCTACACAAAAACTGCAAACATTACTCATATTTGTTTCAAAAATAATAAAAATGCACCAAAAGTGACCTTCTCAAAGTAAAAAATAAATAAATAAATTGTATTTATTCAAAAACTCTTATAAAAAGGGCTTTTACAAGTTCATTTTTACCGTTTGGCTTTGGAGTAAAAACTAAGAGCTTTTGTTAAGAAAACTTCCTGTGGAGATTGAGGAAAATCCGACCACTAGAATCGAGAACCATCTTCTCCAGGTAATCCACATTGTCCCTGACTTGCATTTCATCCGTTTAAAATTTTGTTTTAGGGTTTAAAAATTGATTTTTAAAGGAAAATTAGGGCAAACAATCGCCTGCGGTAGTTGCGCAGGGGTGCCATGTGGCCCCTGCGCACCCCGATTTTTCTTTGCACAGAAAAAATTTGGGGTGCCGCACCTTTCCTTAAGGAGAAGTGTGCAACTACATATTGTCTCTAAAAGGATGGGTACGAACCTCGCAGAACGTGGATTTTAAACACTAAATTCTCCATTTTTGCCCCATAGATTTTGAAATGAAATGTTCTAAACCACCTATTTTGCAATGTAGGTACACAAGATGCTTGTTTGGTGGGAAAGAGAGCACGAGGACGTGGATCAAGCTACATTACTCCATCCACCTTCATTACAGGCATTGAGAGCATGCTGTCTATTCAAATTTTGGACCATACCTGGCATGAGGGCACAGGTAGACTTTCTACAATGGCTGGTAAACAGGTGGAGAACGCAGGACTAGTGCTTTATTATTGGTGGCAACCGGCTCAAAATCGAGCCGGAAGACATATACTTTTTGACTGGCTTGCCCAAGAGAGGCACAGAATTATCTCTATTCGGATCTAGGCCAAGTGGCCAATCTGTCACTAGTCTCTGACTAGAGTTTTGTAATAACAAGACTCCGGACAAATGGATAGATGTTGGAACCATCTCCCATCCTGAACAAAAGGTGATCACCTTTGATGTTACCTGACTATGTGGGAGTGCAGCATTGCATCTAGCTACAGATTCCCAGATGCGCATGGCAGTAGACTGCTTCCAAGGCACCACCTTCAACTCGTGCGATGTTGTATTGGCCAATGTGAAGGGCCAATTGACTAGGACGAAGAATGGACAACTAAAGAACTTTGGATATGGTTATTTAGTTGTCAGCTTTTCCCTAGAGAGGGTACCTATGTTGGCTCCACAACAACTTACTGTTGAGGGTGGACTTCCCCGAGATCCTAGGGTTATGTAATGGGTTGCAGTCATGGCCCGCCATCCTGAGGAGGGTACCAAGGTTGTTCGATTCACACCCGATTATTTCCATTGGTTAGAGAACCAACACTTTGTGATTCAGGATTTTCCATACTCTGGGATGGATTATCGTGGTGATCTCGACATGGCTCTTCCACTAGGAGAGCAATGGGATGATAGAGGTAAAATTGTTTTTAGCATTTTCAATTATATATATATATATATATATGTTTTTAAATCATCCAAAAACTAATAGTAAAAAGTTTTTAAATGCAGATGTGGGTCCACGGCGACCAGCCGCTCTCCAGCCCTATGATCGAAGACAGCCAGTTGCCGTAGCACTGACCCCACTAGACCAATCAGTAGAGACCTTGGCCAAATTGGAGGGTCATCTAGAGCGCTTGACCGTAGATATTCTGGAGACCAACATAGATGACATTCCTCTTAGACTTCAGCACTGTGTGATTAGGGTCCCAGGACCTTTTAGGAGGTTCCTTTGTAGGGCAGCCCGAGCAGTGGTGTCTTATCGTGATCATCACCAGTGATAGGATGATTTCCTTGTAGACTCATTTTTGGACTTTTATACTATCATTTTTGCCCATCATAAGGTGTTTTCCAACCTATGATCGAAGACGATGTATATTTTGACACACTCCTATGCTATGCTATATTACTATTATTGGTTATCTTGTAAAACATGTTATGGGATGTTTTTAAATTTACTGTTTGATTTAATGCAAATGTCCATTTAACATTCGAGAAGCAACTGCATCTACTAATGTATTTAAATATCTTGGAATGTGTTGATATTCGATGTAGTCAAATTCTTGTTCCAAGAGATGGACTCTCAAAAATAATCGTAATAAAACTAGATTTCTAATGGCATAAACTCTATTAAGTTGTAATACAATGAGTTTCGAATCTAAATTAGCAATCAAACTCCGAATTTCAAATGAAATGGATTCAGATAATAACTCAATCACTACACTGTATTATGCAATGTTGTTAATTGTTTGACTGAGGCTTACCCCATGCATAGATACTAACTCATCAAAGGGCAAATAGATAACCCAAGCTGTGGAAGAGATGTTCCGTGTACTACAACAAGCGCCATCAGCAAAACCGATGTATGTTTGGAGAGGCATCGACATCTGCAAATCAATAGTAAAATCAAGATAAGCAGGAATAATAATGAAAAACACTCTCTGAATTAAAGCACGCATTCCTAATCTAAAACCACACTAAACATAAAAATAAACTAGTCTAAAAAATATCCACACTAATCTTTTAAGCATAATATAACTTTAGATAAAGCCCATTTCTAGGTTTACCTAAAGAGACACCGTCAAAATATTCTAACTCATAGGCCCCTTTTTCCAGCTTTCGCTTGACAATATATGGCCCATGCCACATGGGTACAAATTTTCCAACCCCTAGCTTATCATTTGCTTGATTGTAAAGTAAGACTAGGTCTCCTTCCAAAAAATTGTGGGGTGTAACATTTCAATCATACTGAGCTTTAATCCTCTTGGCATGAGTTTCGACAGCTAATGCATCATTACATCGATTCTCATCTAATTGAGCTAAGTATAATAAACGTTTTTCCTCTTCAAAAGTGGTTGGTAATAATTGTACAACAATTTGTAATGACGGGATTTCACATTCAATGGGTAATACTGCCTCTAAACCGTAAACCAGTTGAAACGGAGTAAACCATGTTGATGTTTTGATTGAGGTTCGGTATGCCCAAAGCGTTGAAAATAAGATGTTATGCCAATTCGACCTATGAATCCCAATGATTCTTCAGATCATGGTGACTAGAACTTTGTTGATCACTTCAACCAAACCATTTTCCTATGGGTAATATGGAGTGGAACTGTCGTGACGGAGGCCAAGCTGATCTGTAAGTTCAATCATCATGATGTTTCGAAAATGACTCCCATGGTCAATGATAATCGCTTGAGGAACACCAAACCTAGCAATTATATGATTGAAAATGAAATCGCAGCAATTTTGTCGTCTACTGAAAATGTAGGCATCGCCTCGGCCCACTTGGTAAAATAATCCACCGCAAGGATGATATATGCATGCCCCCCGGCCGAGTGAGGGTTACATGTAATAAAATCGATACCCCATTTTGCAAATGGATTGACGACAATTATAGGGTGGAGAGGAGTAGGAGGAGTGTGCATCTTATGATAAAAAATTTGGCAATTGTGGCATTTTTGGACTGCAGTGATACAATATTTAAATAAGGACGGCCAGAAATAGCCACCGCGCAAAATATTTTGGGCAGTGGCATACCCAGACATATGACTGCCACACGCTTCAGAGGGACAGTCATTCAGAACCTTTTCAGCCTTGTCATGAGTAAGAGAATGGCAGAAAACAGAATCCACCCCACGATGATATAAAGTATCTCCAATAATAGTGTAAGGTTGGGATTGGAAACATATTTTCCAGTTCTGAGATCGTGAAATGTCTGGCCAAAAAGATTGGGTCTGGAGATAGACAATGATATCTCCATACCATGGATCAACAGTGTTGATAAGGAACAAGGATTCATCAGCAATGGGTTCTTCTGCCACATGTTCAGTATCAGCACGAGGGAAGTCACACATCAATTCTGCAAAAACCAAAGACTTCTTTGACTTGGCCTTTTCAAATTCCAAGTCAAATTCTTGTAGGATGAAAATCCATTTGGAATACTTGACCCTAGCAATTGTTTAGTCAAAATGTATTGCATAGGGTTATAGTCAGAAATGACTGTGGTTTTGCATAACAAAATGTAATGATGAAATCACTCAACAGCTTGTACTGCAACTAAGGCCAGTTTCTCCACATGTGAATATTTTAACTCAGTTGGAGTTAGAGTCCGACTAAGATAATAGATCACATGTTCACTTTAGAATTCATCTTGTTGAACTAAAACCATCCCAATGGTGGCATGGGAAGCGGCGAGATACAAGAAGTAATCCTAGTTGTAGTTGGGAGGATGCAATAAAGGCGCATGAGTCAATGCTTGTTTAAGTGCATCGAAAGATTTTTTAGCTATCTCATCCAAAAAGAATGGAGCGTTTTGTTTCAACAACCGAGTGAAACCTTTCGTAATCTTGGCGTAGTTAGGAATGAAACGGCATAAAAAGTTTGCTTTCCCTTGCAAACTCTGGAGTAGGCGAAGAGTCGAAGGAGGTGGTAACATGATGATGGCTTCGACCTTCGAAGGATCGACATGAATGCCGGCTTTAGATACAACAAATCCCAGTTAATGACCCATTTCTATACTGAAAACACACTTGTGTGGATTCAGCCTAATCCGATAATGCCTACATCTCAATAAAATTGATTGTAAATGAGTGAGATGGTCGGCACTACGTAAAGAATGCACTGGTAAATCATCAAGATAAGTCTGCAAAATGTGCTTGATGTCATGAAACGCATAAGATATAGCCCTTTAAAAAGTTTCTTCGGTGTTCTTCAATCCAAAAGGTAACTTGCAATAAGCAAATGTCCCCCATGGACAAATGAATGTCGTTTTTGGTTGATCAGCAGGTAGAATGTTAATTTGATTGTAACCAGAAAACCATCCATAAAGGAGAAAATTTCACTGCCGGCACAATCATCGATAATTTGATCGATATAGGGTGTTGGATAATTGTCCTTGGGACAAGCACGATTGATATCCCTATAGTCAATACATATTCTTATTTTCCCTTGTTTTTTAGTAACCGGAACAATATTTGATACCCAATTCGTCAAAAGAATTGGATAAATGAAACCTGGTTTAAGTAATTTCTCAACTTCTGTTTTAATGGCAGCAGCTTTTCGTGGGTGTATCTGACGCAAATGTTGCCGGACAGGTTTAGCATCCGGGTAAGTTTTGATCTCATGAACAACGATTGAAGGATCAATTCCTGGCATTTCCTCATAGGACTAGGCAAACACGTCATAGAATTCTTGAAATAGGGCTTTATATGTTTTGACTTCAGTGTCCATACAAAAAGCACCTATGGGAATGTTTTCAACAATTCCAGGTTTGACCGAAATGTCGATAGGAACCGTTCGAGAAATATTGGCTAGATTTTGTTCAGAATCAGGATGTTTCAATGGATTATGCGGTTCTTTGACATATTCAGCAGTAAAAATAGATGAAAAATCATTTTCAAAATGATCAATCTCAGGTAAAAACAAAGATCGATGATGAAGATCTTCCCATGGTAACACATCAACAGACAATAGTTCCCAAATTTGTTCATCAGTGTGAATGGTTTCAGAAAAGGTTGTTGAATGTGAGGTTGTGATTGAAAGTGATTTTACATGGATCTCATTCACTAGATAAATATTGGTTGAACTTGAGTCGGAAAACGACTGTACAACCTGATAAGCAACTTTAAAGGAACCCAAAGGCATGGCATCACCAAGAGAGTCCACCTCGGAATCGAATGGAACGATCCAAGGATCATCAAGAACAATGGATTATGATGAAATCATATGAAGAGTCAAAAAAGGAGATGGTACATTGGGAGGATGAAATGAAAAAGTTTCGAGTAAACCCAAATCTTTAACTAATCCTACCCCAACACCCTTATAAGGGATAACAGTTTTACCAACATGTTGAATACTCTCAGCAGAGGATGGGTCAGACGAAAAGTAAGTTAACTGATCTATTGTAATTATCTTTCCATTATGTCGAAACTTAATGAGCTGAAAGACCGATGAAACAACAGCAGTCATGGCGTAAGACTAGCTACGACCCAAAAGAAGGTTGTAATATAGAGGGGCATCAACCAACTCCACATATAGATTAACAGTTTTTCCTTCAACCCCTATAGGTAAGTCCTGAAAAATGCCATAAGGATGAAACCCTCGGCCATCAAAGGCCTTCAGAATCGTCGAGGATTGATTAAGTGTAGGAGAACCAAGGGTTTTCCAACACTATATTGACATAATACACGTTGAAGCTCCCTCTTCAATCACAGTCCTAAAGCAAGGTCTGTTTTTGACTAACACTGGAATCTGGAAAGCCATTTGATGAGGTAAATGAGGTGTACTATTTTCTAAATCGAAGACTATGAGGTTTGAGTCCTGAAGATCAACAACTCCTATAGCCGACAATAGCATTTTACGCTATGCTGGACAAGATTGTAGCACCTCCAAAGTCGACATTGCTGAAGGGGAAACAACTAAATCTTCAACAATGTTATAGTTCTGAGCAGCTCTCTCATGTGGATTGAAAGCTGACTTTCGAAGTATACACGTAGCGGGCGGTTTGATTACTAAGTCGGGATTAGGTTTCTTGATCTGTAGTGGATCGGAACCGGACGGAGCTGAGGTTGATGGATTGGAATTAGAAGATTTTTCTTCCTTACCACCAATAGGACTCTTACTTCCATAATCTTGCGATTGTGTCACAATCCTTACATGTGACATCATCATTATGGGCTCTTCCAAGGCACTAGAGGAAGAACCTATCATCTTGCTGTCTTGACTCGGAAAAGGATCCTTCAAAACAGCAAGTGTTTGCGAACCTTTGATGATTTTCACAACCTCGACACGATGTGGAAAATATCTTGTAAAATGTTCCTCATCACAGATGAGACAAGGATAGCGAGGTTTACGTTTCTCGTCAGTAGATTCAGGTTTATCGGATTTATCCTTCGATTTTTGTTTACTCTTCTTCTTGCCTTTATTCTTACCGTTAGATTTTGATTTGGTCGTAGATGATTCTATGACATGGACATCGGTAGAAATTTTAGTTGAAGACTCTCCCTTCGAGGAATCTAGTAAAGTTATGATAGGAGAAGAATTATTGGAGGATTTCTTCTTACTTTTGGTATTAACAATACCAATCATACCGTCAGTGGCATGAGACCCTGAGGGAGGTGCAGTTATTTGATTTTGTTTTGGAAGGTTGGGGATTTTCTTGTGTAAAGTACCTGACTGTGTATAAACTAAGTCAAGGTACTGAGCTTGAGCAATTACTTGCTCTTCGGTAACTACTCCTGCCTTGGCTACATCTTCAGTTATTTTAGGTAATAATGATTTTACAAACCATTCTGCCAAAATTTGGTCTGGAATAAAAACTTTCACTAAAAGACGTCGACACTGCCATTCATGAATATGGTCTGAAATATATGTGGACGTCGACTATTTTAATGAAGTTAATAATTTTGTTCCGTTGTCATATCGGACTGGCAGCTGAAAATGAGTAAGGAAGGAAGTGGCTAACTGACTAAAATTGTAAAAGGAGCCTCGTAGCAACTCAATGTACCACTTGGCTGCAAGGCCAATCAAAGTGCATTGAAAAAGATGAAGACGAATTGAATCATCTATAATGGAATTCGATGAACACTGGAGATGGTAAGTCATCACATGATTAGACAGATGTTCTCCTGACTTCCCCTCAAACTTTGGTATGTCACCGGGAAACTTATTCGGCGTTGGCGGCCAAAACGGAAGATAATTAATGGGATCGTTCGTAAGGCGCAAAAAGTCAAGTAAATCCAAATTTGCTATAAACAATAACTAACAGTTCGGATCCCGAAAACTTGGGGTCATAAGACCAGCCCCAAGAGGAGGATATCCGGGATAACTTGGTATCAGATTTACATTTGGGATATTATATCCTCCTGGAAAACCAGGATTAACTGGACCATACAGGGGTTGTTGAGGTTGTTGATAAGTATACCCAAGGTACGGTTGATACTGATAAGTTGGGTTTTGCACAGTAGGACCGAATTGGTACTGTCCCTGGTACGGTTGATAAGTAAATTGGGGTTGACTTGTGACAACCGTACTAGGCCCAGGTTGCCTACAGGCATTGAAACTGGAGTCTAGATTGTAGGTCCGAACTGAGGTAAAGAGGCTTGAGGAGTTGATACAGGAGCAATAGAAACTAGAGCAATTGATACTCCAGAAATAGGTGGGGTGGATTGAATAGAGGCCGCAGTATTTGCAGGAGACGTTTGGGGCGGAGTTCGAGGTGAACTAGGCCCAGACTGATGAGCTACCCTAGGTGTAGAAGTTTGAGTAGTAGGCTAGACAGGTTGCTGGGGTGAACCAGTAATCAAAGGTTGTCTAGACTGAGATGACAACTGCATGCTGGGTTGCGGAGTCTATTGATCCCACACCACGTTCATTCTGGGGTATCGACCCATAATAGGTTGAGCATATTGAGGACCAAAACCAGGTTGAGTGTAAGGATGATAATTATACGGTACATTTCCCAGTCCTTGGACAAATGAATGACCTGAAGGTGCTTGGAAACCTTGAGGTTGGTATTGACCTTGAGGTTGGTGCTGACCTTGAGGCTGGTACTGACCTTGAGGCACATATTGATACTGGGGTTGACCTTGAGGCACATATTGGTACTGGGGTTGACCTTGAGGAAAATATTGTCCCCTAGGGATATAATGTCCCTAAGGTTGCCCCCCAGGTGGTAATGGACTACCTTGAGGTTGCCCCCTGGGTGGTATTTGAGTACCTTGCAGCTACCCCTAAGGCAGTATCGAACTACCTTGAGGTTACGGATTAGGAGTAGTACCAGACATCATAAGAATCTCTTCAACACTTAACGGCTTAGTTCTGTTATTACCACGAGATACTACATATTCGATGGGTTGAGGAGATGCTCCTGAAAACATACCAGATAAAGACTAATACCCAGGAGGAAGAGAAGGACCGCCATGTAAAAACGTTTCTGGCGTCTAAGAAAACAAGGATGATTGTCTCGACATATTCAAAGGAGGATAATAACCTTGAGGTGTTGGATGGAAAGGAAATCGAGGTGGTGAAGACGCGAGAACTGGATTTTCTAAAAAATTAGTCAACGAAATATACCAAGCGTCACCTCTAATGGGAGTGTAGAAAATAGATTCACTCTCCCTAAGTTCGATAGCTGGTTGATTTTCAGGGATGCTTATACCTTCGTTCAAACTTACAATTTCTTCTATGGAAATGAGTCCAAAAGGAAGATTATGTGTAATGATATTTTCTACCCTGGGTGAACTAGGACCACTAGAAGCAGGAGAAGCAAATCCCGAAGATGGAGTAGCAGCAAGTTCAGTTTCAAGTTTAGAGATTTCAAGTTCTTCGACTAATGAACTAGTAGGAGTTATACTACCAATAACCTCGAAAAATGAAATAAGTTCATAAATATGTTCTGTTTCTTGAACTAGATGATCAGGATGTATGACTAACAAAGACTCTCCGGCCTCTGGTGACCCAACTCTACTTTCACTAGGTGTGGCAAGAGCTCACAGCCCTTCAAGTTGACTTGGTGTAAATTCGGGAGGCTACCCCCAAAGTCGACAGGATTGTCTCAGTAATTCAGCCACGATTAATTATTTAATTACTTCACATGAAAACAAATAAAATCTCAAGAAAACCACCTAAAGTCTCTAAAGAACCAAACAATTTGAAGCACATGCCTAATAAATCTAGGAGATCAAACCACACACAAACAATATCTTTCCGGATCGAAAACACTAGTTGGTGATGAAATCCAACATCACAGAATTCAATACAGAAATGGTGGTTGGAACAGTTACCCTGACAACCTACTTAATGAAATAGACTGGCGCAAGTTTCTCCACTATAACCGTCTCGAGTGAAGATAACCCCCCAGAGAGTCCAAGTGAGTCTAGTTGATGTCTGCTCCATGTACAATGGGATCTTTCCTCCATCATCACCTAGGAAAGAATCCTAAATATTATGGCCACTAAGGTCAACAACAAAAACAAATATACCTGGGGGAACAGTATACGATCTGATACACATGCAAGGGCAGAGTAACAATCTCAATCCCCTTGAAGGCTCCTTGACATAATCCAAGGTTTACCAACAAGTGACCCTAGGCTCCTTGACAATGTTCAATTTCAAGTTTACCATTTTTAATACGTGAATATCTTCTATCGTTCCCAATGAGGAAGGATTGATTCCCACACTGGTTCAGATATGATCTTGTGCTTCTCCTTTAAGAGGAGCTTTCCCAGAGCATAGATGTAACAATCGGAATTTCTCCCTACCGCAAGATCGACTACTTGTTTGTTTAAAATATCTTGGAGAGTTAATTACTCCCTACTCCAAGATACTAGCCTAAGCTATGTTGGTGAAAAGAGCCCTAGAAAATAAAAATATCGCTAGATGGATTTTAATTAAGCGTTAATTTTATTGTTTATTTCTTAAGTCAATGGGTGCGGAGATGAAACTTTATGGTGTGAAGACTCGACTCCAAAACACTAAAAAATGCACCTAAGATGATAACAATTCCTTTTCCTTTTCAATGAATTTCTAGCTAAGGCAGAGTCGAAAATGAAATGCTTTGAAAATCAAATTGTTCACTTAACATACAACTGAAAGGAAAACTTTTTGTCTTTTTCAAAGAACTTTAAAAAATGAGACTATTAATCATGCTCACTAAAAATCCCTTTGCTTTTCAACAATCAAAAACTACAAGAACAAACAATTCTTTTAAGAGAGCTTTTAAGATTTCTAGAAAAACTCTAAAAAACTATTGAAAACAAATTTTTCAACAAGCTTCTATAATTTCTACGAAAAACTCAAAACTATAGTCTAATTTTGAGATCTAAACAAAAAATGGATTGAAAAGAAAATTGAAATGTTTTTGAGGATGCTTAACTTAGTCTTTCAGCTAACTAAGGATCAATTTGCTCAGCTCAACAAACTAATCACAAAAACCCAATTATGTTTTAATGAAAAAATGAAATTCAAAACTTTCAATCAAGTTTAATCAAAGTTTTTCAAAAGAGACAAATGGGATCTAGCTCTCTTCAAGGATAGATTTCATAAGCTAGTCAAACTTAGCAAGAAGACTAGATATACCAGGGTGATCTAAGGCTCTAGGGATTTTGATCTCTGAGCTACTATAAAGACCAAGCAAAAATCAATCCAACAGGCAAAAGTTCTAGAAAATCACTTCAAACGGTAATGCCAATGAAAACTAACTCACAAGGAACTTTTGTCAAGACAAGTGCAGGTCTGGGCATAAACTAACAACTATGGACAAAAGCTAAGCCTAATTGGGGGGATGGATCTTAGGTTTTTCAAAATTTTGATAGGGTCCTCAGGCCCCCAGTAGAACCAGGTGAGGTGTCGCTCTGTGTTACACTGTAATAGTGTGGACTGATCCGCACTGTACCTAACTCAGAAGGTGCGGTCCTCTTCCAAAAATTCGAAAAATAAAAATCAAACCAGGATCTAACAAGTACCCAAACTGACACACATCAAGGCAAAATCAGAAACCAAAACTCAAGTTTCTCAAGTCAAAGAAAAGACAAATCAAAAACCAAACCAAACCATTCCCCAGTGGAGTCGCCAATTTGTTGGCCAGATAAATCGTTCTTGTGGACACGACCGATCTCCCTAGTATCGAATGATATCTAGCAACAAAGAGCAAAAGCAAATCTACTTTTCTCTAAACATGTTTCAATTCATAAATGAAAACTAAGAGGTGTAACAAACCCTACCTCAGTCCAACACTTGTTTGTGGCAGCTTTATTCCAACAACTACAAGCAGTTCCTTTTCAATAACCTGCATACACAAACAAACACACATCAAAGAACACCTGCAAAGATATTATAATAAAACATGTTCATTATGAAGATCAAGGATCTCATAAAATAAACCATTAGAGACAGTTCATTGAGAAAAACAAACTTGATTGTATTAACTTTATGAATAAAAGAACCTTACAACCTTTGCCTTGATGTTGCACAAGTTCTTTCCAGGGTCCAGTAGGAGTCTCCTCTACTTTGACAAGCCTCACTCACTTCCCAAATGAGATGAAAGGTATGTGATCTCTCCTCTCACAAGCTCAAAAAGGTAATCTAATTTCTAGTAGCATTTACCCTCAAGAATCTTCAGCTTTCCACCTCTCCTACAACCAGCCCAATGCCTAAATTTATAGTGCAAATGGAGGAAGTTGCAGGTCCACCATTGAAGGGATAAGTTCCCCCTTCAATGAGATAAGCACCTCATATCATGGAGTTAGCTCCCTTAGTTATGGAATGGATGAACCAAGGTGGCACGAACTTTCCAGTGCAATATTCCTTCTAAAAGTGTCTAGAAGTGACCCAATATGAGTTTTGAAGAATGAACTCACGCCTTTTTAACTTTTACAGGGGTTTGCACCCATCACTTGACATACAAATCGGTCAGGTTCGGAAGAAACATGACCATTGGGTGTGGCACCACAGGAAATGCTAGGAGAAAGTGTGAAACCAGGATTTGAGATATTTTATGGTCTTTCTCCCATTTTCAAGGCTTGACATGAAGAGTTGAGGCTTAAGACTTGCAAAGGAGGTACGTATGAGTGTTGAGGGACTCACACAAACTGTAGAAAGTCATGGTGACAATTTTTTATGTAACAGTGAGGCATACCATCCTCATGTTTAATCCCACTAGTATAGATGAGGTATCTCTACAAGCTACTTATCTAGAAGCTAGAGGAAAGAATGGAAATCCAGAAGTTCGGGGACCATCCCAACCCACTGCAAGTAAGAGCAAGGAGAAAAGAAAGTAGAAGTGGAAAAAAAGGAAGGTTAACACTGCACAGAAAATAAAAGCTTCATGCACTCACAATAAAAAGGATGGGCATGATGATGAGCACTGTTGGATTCTGCATCCAGAGCTGAGACCTAAGAAGTTAGAGGGCAAGAAGAAGAAGATTGTTGCAGCTATTCAGAAAGATTTGGGGTCAGACTCGGGAGATGAAATAATCAGTGCAACCATAGGTATAAAAGGTAAGAATTCTAAAGCATCTACTAGTAATTTTGCTCATCTATTATTGATTAAGAACATGAGAGAAAAAGACATGAGATTTTCCATATTCGAGTTGTTTCCAAAAACCAAAAGGTTGATACTTTGTTTGGTAGTGGCTCACAAGTAAATCTAATTTCTGAAGCAATTGTAAAGAAATTGGGATTAGCAACTACACCTAATAAGAAACCATACCCATTAGGATGGTTGAATGATAAAGCATGACTACAAGTGACTAGATAGTGCAAACTCAAGTTTTCTTTTGGGTCAGCATTTGTAGATGAGGTTGAGTTAGATTTAATTCCTTTGGATATATGTGGAATTGTTTTAGGAAGTCCTTACTTTTATGATAGAAAGGTTATTTTTTATAGAGCTGAGAACAAGTATCTACTTATTAAAGCTAGAATTGAATACTTTGTAAGAGCTCACAAGCTCAAGAATAATTATACTCTCATAAACTCAGAACAGATGAAAAGAATGATAAATTCATGAAAAAAGTTCCTACAATGGTTGTAAAGGAAAAGAAACCTAATAAAACCAATGTATTTGAGGGTTGTAATGCTGATCAACAAGCTGATATAGAAAAGATTGTTTCAGAGTATGATGTCTTGTTCCAAGAACCTAAAGGTCTGCCACCCAAAAAGGGAATAGTACATGATATTATTTTGCAGCAAGATATTCCATTGCCTAACATTGGGATGTACAGGTTGTCTGCTTTAGAGAATGTTGAAATCAAGAAGCAGGTGCAGGAGTTGCTCGAGAAAGGGTTTATCAAGCCTAGCACATCACCATGTGGGTCACCAATCATTTTGGTGAGAAAGAAAGATTGCTCGTGGAGAATGTGCATTGACTACCAAGCACTGAATAAGATAACAATAAAAAATCACTATCCCTTTCCTCGCATAGATGATATTTTAGATCAATTGAAGGAAGCAATTTATTTCACCAAGCTGGATTTGCACAGTGGATACCATCAAGTCAGAGTTGCAGGGCAAGATGCATGGAAGACTCCTTTCAAAGCAAAGCAGGGATTGTATGAATGGCTGGTTATGCCTTTTGGCCTAACTAATTCTCCTGCTACTTTCATGAGATTAATGAATGATGTACTCATACCTTTTCTTGATGATTTTGTTATTGTGTATCTGGATGAAATTCTAATTTTTAGTAAAACATGGGAGGAACATTTAAGGCATGTTAAGCAAACATTAGATGTTTTGAAAAGAGAAAAACTTTATGTTGAACTCTCCAAATGTGAATTTGGAAAAACCTCTCTAAATTATTTTGGTCACATAGTAGGGGGAGGTGAATTGAAAGTAGATCCCTCTAAAGTGGAAGTCATTGTAAACTGGCCTAAACCCAAGTCTTCTACAGAAGTGAGAAGCTTCTTAGGAGCAGCACAATATTGGAAAAAGTTCATTTCAAATTTTTCCTCAATTGCAGCTCCCTTACATGCCTTGACAGGATTGAACAAGGTGTTTTAGTGGGGAGGCAAACAACAGAAAGCCTTCGACACCTTGAAAGAAAAGATTATTACAGCAACGGTACTAGCACTGCTAGATCTCCAAAGACCATTTGAGATCCAAACTGATGCTAGTGACTATGCCATGGGAGCAGTGTTGACACAGCACGTAAACCCATATGTTATCATTCTGAGACTTTTAATCCTGCAGTAGTTAACTATCCTATATATGATAAAGAATTGTATGCATTAGTTCAGAGTGTAAAAAAGTGGAAACATTACTTAATGGGCAAAGAGACAGTAATACATACTGATCATAAACCACTTCAATACCTACACTCCCAAACTAAATTGCAGTAATCAAGACATTACAGATGGATGGGTTTTCTACAACAGTTTCATTTAGTCATCAGATATAAAAAGGGCATACATAACAAGGTTGCAGACATGTTATATAGACCCATTATAAATGCATCTACCATACTTAAGCACAATTATGTGCTGCATGAAAGCTACATAGAACAGTATGCTCAGGACATGGACTTTAAAGACGTATATGCAACTTTGAGTCAAGGCAAAAGAATAGAATATTTGGACTATCACATGAAGGACCGACTCTTATATCATTGTGGTAAACTCTGCATTCCACAAATTGAGAGAGTAAAGATAATTAGGGGAGCACACACTTCTCTAATATCAGGTCACTTTGGGGTAAGTAAAACAGCTGCACAGCTGCAAAGGTTCTGCTATTGGCCGAGAATGAGTGAGACAGTTTCTAGATATGTAAAAGGATGTGCTATGTGTGCTAAAAGCAAGCCCAGCAATAGAAAACTAGGCTTATACACTCTATTGCCAGTTCCTTCTCACCCTTGGGAAAGCATTTCCATGGATTTTGTTGGAGGACTGCCTAAATCTAGGAAAGGTCATGATTATCTATATATTGTTGTGGATAGGTTCAGCAAAATGTGTATTTTGTTACCTTGTAATAAACAGATTACAGCTGAACAAACTGCAAAACTATTCTTTCAACATGTATGGGTTCATTTTGGATTGCCCACTTCCATTGTATCTGATCGAGACACCTGATTTGTGGGGAAGTTTTGGTCAAGTCTGTGGGAACTGATGGACACCAAACTGAAGAAAAGCACAACTTTTCATCC
>APFE031303247.1:58586-82393 GCA_000404065.3 Pinus taeda | reverse complement strand
CATTGAGAAAGGGGCAAGAGATTTGAAATTAAAAATAAGAATAAAATATCTAGAATAATATCTTAATATGGTCCCTTTATTGACAACCCCTCTTGCCATACAAGCACCAGTAGCAACAATATCCACCTCTGGAACACATCACAGGATCAAAAAAGTGGCATGCCTCCTCAATGGAGTCAAATATTACATTGATAATAACATAAGACTAAATATTATCAAATATATATGGGAAATAGCTTTCCATTTAAGAAATATGGTGCAAATAATTTATTCCTTTATTGACTATCTCAAAAGAGAACTTGAGCATGATCAACATTTTGGAGATAATGAATTATCTACTTTTATTCAAAAGTTTAGTTCACTTGAAAAGTTACAGAGATCACAATATAATCTCCAAGGAGCCAAAAGACTAAATCAGATTAAAGCTAAATGGTTTGCAAGAATCAATGCATTAGAGGAGATTATTTCTTAGTGTAATAATATTAATGATAAAAGAAGTAATGTATTTCTCAAGGAAATAAATTTGTTGATGCAGATCTACATGATCCTCTTATGAAAAGAGATAATGCATTAATTCCAAAGGATATATTAAAGAATGAGTTGAATGATGTTAAGGGGTCAATGAGATTGGAATTTGATAATATAACTGATTTTTCTAAAGAATAAATTAAAAATGGTTAGTTACGTTTGTGAATATAAATGAAGATCAATATGCCCTAGTTACACAATTGTAAGAAGATTCCCAGGAAATTGAGGAAATATTTGATCAATTTGTGAATATGGATATCACAATTCCTCCAATGGAAGATTACATTGAGTGGTTAAGGTAGTCACTTCAAGAAGTTGCTAATCCAAATAACCATGCATATAATATATATATATATATATATATTATATATATATATATATATATAAATATATAATATATATATATAATTTTCCCTTCTTTTTCAATTTGTGGGGACAGTCTCGTTTTAGATGCTCTTCCTCACAAGACCAAAAAAATAGGTCTTCTTTCCTCCTCAGTTTGATGGGGCCTTTTCCTTTCATCATCATTTCCCTTCTCTACGTGTTGAACCTAACATGTCAATTCTTGCAAAAGTTATTTTAGTTCAAAGTTCCAATCTATTAGTTCTTGTTGTTTCCTGACAAGTTTCTTTATCTCTACCTTGCAGATCCTGAGCTCAGTTTCTAATTCCCTAAGTTGAGCCTTCAAGTATTCTATTCTTCCCATGTGCTACCACACACACCCAACTATTAGTTCATTAATGAAAAATAGAAAAACAAACATTTAGACTAGTGGTCATCTTGCCAAGTGGACTTAACATGTTATCATGTAGTTGTTCACACATCAATAGGATTGTTATCAATTATACATCACAGTCAATAAACATTTACATGAGCTTACTTTCAATTTCAGGAGCACATATGACCATTAGTCATGGTTATCACCCTGTAATTTCAATTGTTAGTATTCAATATACATTCCATAGTAACAGAGTTATGAAAGTTAGTCTCTTCATACAAATCATTATGACCATTAAAATCAATTGTTTAAAAACTTAGAAGGATTCAACCTCCTTATTAAGACCATCAAACATGGCACCTACAGCCTCATTAGTATGCATCACATTATTAATTTTTTCACAATTATAAGAAGGAGCATAAATCACAAATCCTGCAGGTAATTTCAAGTGAGCATAAACTACAAGATCATAGCCAATTCCTTGATTCATATTTGATCCTTTTGTCAACTTTGTCAAGCTAAGGAACCATGCATTGTAATAGTCTTGCTATATAGTCTATAGTCTAATGTGAAAATCATTGAAATCACTTCTAAGAATGTTCAATTTCAAGAGGGGACATGTCAAACTGAATTATTATTAGAGATATTTAATTCCAACAAGAGAATTGATTGGTCAACTATATGCATTTTGGGTTCTTGCTAAATATGCTGAGAAAGGCTCCTAAACAAAGTGTTTCCCACGTGTTTGAGTCTGGAGGTTGATATTATTTCATGATGTCAATAGTAGCATGCACAATCTTCTTGAAAAGGACTACAAGGATGGCTCAGACACTATCATTCCACTTATGCATATAAAGTAGTAAATATCTAATTTTATTTGCCTTGGGTGTTATTAAGAGAACTCTAGATATTGAGGTGAAGAAAATCACACGTGACAGATGATGGTTAGTAGTTGGGAAGGAAAGAACAAAAACTATAGTATCATTCTTGTTGGATTCATTCCCTATACCAGAAGAAGAATGTAAATTGGAGTTTGAATAATAGCCAAATGTCACCTAGGATTAATGCACTAAACCTCTAGTATGGTTGGTGTTGACTCCAAGATTTAATCGAAATTGTGAATTAGGATCAGTTTTAGTCATTAGAGAAGGTCAACAATGACATTGTAGTATTTTTAGCAGATTCCTATAGAAAGAACAATTCTTTTGTAGTTTCTTATTAGAGAGTGTTATGATTAGTAGGAAAACCATGGCCCCAACTTATCTCACATGAAAAGACAAGTATGATTTCAACTAATTTACTTTCTAGACACATTTGACCTTGAAGGCCTTTTGTCTTGGAAAACATAGCATGTTTGTCACTCAAGATAACAATGTGCCCTTAGCTTCTTAAATTGAAACAAAATAGGTGACATGACTACCCAATCAAAGAATTCAAATATAGGGTTTGAGTAGAAAACACTATTTAGGTAAGGTGAAAAGGTTCTCTCAAAATTCAAACAAAGGAAAGTTAGGATTTTAGGATTTACTCCTTGGGAATATTTTACCCATGAAAACTACAACAAACTTCCATGTGGCACTCTAAGAGACCATCCACCTATGTAACATTTCTCTTGACTCATCACTCCTTAACAAGTGAAATTGTCACAGGGACCCAACACAATTTACTAGAATATTGGTAATTTGGCACCATGCCCTAATAAGATCAAATGCAGGTTTATTATTTGGTAAAGTTCTCATGAATAAGTGTCAAAACTATGAATTATTTACATTACATTCCTATCTAACTATTGCATCCTTTTTTATTTGTTTGATCCTCCAAGGCATATAGTACTTCTTCATTTTGTGAACCCACTAAACATTACCAATAATGTAAGTGCAGTAACACTTCAGATACTTGGGAATGCAAAATGTGTTTTTGAAATGGTATTAATATTAGTATTATTAGCCATAAAATAGAAAATAGTTATGCTACTTCCCGTAGACGTTAGGGTTTAGGAGGCTGCAATTTTTCCTCACCTTTGCACCATCTAATGCCAAAGCCTGCTACAAGGTAACTACAAGGGGCATGGTGTGTGTGTGTGTGTGTGTCCATATATACATACATATATATAATATATATATAATATATATATATATAAATAATAGAATATAGATATCATGAAGTACAGATGGGGTTGTCGTTGAACTACATGCAATTGTCCAAGTAGTGGTGAAGTTTAAATTTTTCAAGCTAGGGGCATCCTTCGCTTAGTGGATGTGGATTTCAACTAGGGTTTGTAGATTTTGTCTCTTATGTTTGAAAACCACAATTAATGAACAATAACGACTCTTACATAACCACCATCACCTTTTCATTAATGGAATATACCCAGTTGAACCAAGGCTGAAAAATCAATACATAAGATTTAGCCTCATCAGGAAATATAAACAAACTACGGAAATATCTCCAACCCTATAAGTGAATATACACAATAAATACTAAAATAAACATAATACCCTATCCATTCCTCATAAAAAGCACAGTTAGAAGGACATGTTGGAAAAAAAAAAACATAATTTCAAATGTGGTTTACAAAAGTTCAAAAGCTAACAAGCTTCAAGGTATGAAACTATTGATGACCTTAAATATATAAATTTAAGGTTGATGTGTATGGGACTGTTAATTATTTGGTGGAAGATCCACAAATTTAGAATTCTAAGTCGAAGTTTCATAACCACTATCTAGGTCCATCTTCAAGACTTGAGAAATATGTGAATAGCAGGAGAAAAAATAAATAATGTTATGACCTTAAATTTCACGAGAAAGAGACATTTTCAATCTAGAATTTATCGGAATGACAAAATTCCCATTAAAAATAGTGGGAAAGAAATATAAATTGTTTTGACAAGTTGATTTACCTACTAACTAGAGTAAAGCCACAACATCAAGTATTATTAATGGTATCTATATGAAATTTCAAAATTTTAGGGAATCTCATGATGTGATTTGATGCAACATGGGTTCAATCTAATCTCAATGATTAGTATTCAAGTGAATGGAGATCCAAATTCAAACTTCTAGAAGCATAAATATCCTTGTACCACGAATGAGAACTAATCACTTTATAAAGATCTCTATGAACCAAAGTAAATCAAGCTTCAAGAGAGATGTAATAAGGTCCAAATTAGGACATCTCACTTTCCCCACCTTTTAATGTTGTATCACCTATGTAAATGAAATAAACATGTTATCTGATGTTCAACTAGAACATTCATTTGTAGAGGGAGGATATGTGAGGTTGTATGGGGGTGTCTCTGGAACACATCTCATCTCAATAAATTGCATGTTGGAAGTCTTAGAATCATATGATGGTGATCAATGTTGCAAAAAAAATGAAGAAGAAAGAAAAAACATCATCAAACCTATGACACGGGAATCTCACAGTACGAAACAATATTTGACTGTCAAGGAAATTGGGTGCCTAGTGGAGGTGGTTGACTATTTACTACAAAATAGCCAGAGTCAACTCTTAGTATTGTTTAGTCCAAAGGATAAATAAAGCTAGTGTGACCAACAACAATAGGTCATGTCCCTGGGGCACAACTGACATTAGAATCACCATACTCGATAGATATTTATTAGGAACCTATATTATCAATTTTTCGATAGATAAAAACCTTTGAAACACAAAATATAAGATTGGTTTATGTTTCAAAGCTTCAATTATAGTATAAATCCTTCATATACACTTTTATGTCACATAGGGACAATAATAACTTCAAATTTTGGGTTGTGGCACCCCTTTCCTTACAACCTTGTAGCATTCCTCTTAAACTAGGTTCCCCAGAACTTGTTCCTAGTTATCCCATAATTGTCTATCTTCTTGTTGGAAGAAGAAGAAATGATAATAAGAAAACAATAGGTATCTTAACGAGAATATGACACTCGTAGCACTAATGATCTAACACAACATGACTAACTTAACCAAAGAGATCCTTAATGGATGTTTAATGATATTATTGCATATTCAGTATTCATTGTTTATGTAGGTGTTGACGCGCAAAGTTTCATATTCCTTGCTCCGTGCACCTCCTCTCTCCTCACATCAAAATTCAAGTTAAAGGGACACGACATCTTTAACACTTCGAGATTTCTTTCCATCAACTCCCACAAATAATGACCTTAATGTATTAAATTTATGTTTGTTTGCTTGTCCCACCCAATGAATTCACATGTGAAAGGATGATTGATATTAATTATATCGAAGAACGAGAAAATCATAGCTAAGAGCTACTAATAACATTGATAATTACTCACATGTTCCTTAGTACAAAAGGAAGATGGCTACCAAAAGAAATAAGGATGAAATTTGTAGTGACACTTTTAACTCACTTTCCTACAAAAACAAAAACTTTGACTAGTCAAATGTATACCAATGGTATGTAATTATTAGTTGAATAGAATCAGAATGATAAAATATGGACCAATGGGTTAGAAAATGTTGGATGTGTTCATGAAGTTTTTTAAACTTCAAAAGAAATAGTCTCCCTACCTTTGCACTCAACATTTTGAAATCAAAGTTAAAGACACAAGGACAATCAGAGAAGGAGTGAAGAGGAATCCAATTCCTTTTACCCCTAAAACATTCAAAAATATATTCAAATTTCTAGAGCCAAATAATCTATTAAATTTGCCTGAATCATGCAATTTCATAGACTTTCAAGCTAGCGAAATGAACATCATTAAGGAATTCATCTCACTAGCCTCGCAAGTTCCTTATGACATCTCTTTCTTGGATATTTCCATATTTGCAGAGCCTTACAAAGATTTTTCTTGGATTTTTTCTCGTGCAATGGGATGAGAAACCACATCCAATGTTCTATGGTTTGTACTTTATGCTCTATATTATTATTATAGAATAGACTCTTTGTTTCACTAGGTGAACCTCATCTCAAATGAGCTACCCTTTCGATTGGTGAATTTTTCAAAGACGCATAGGTTTTTCATGATAGTTGTATTAATAAAATTTGTTGTATCTTGTCATGTTTTCAACGTATTACCCCATAAAATCAATTTTAATCATAATGAAGACCTAGTTCAATTTTGGTTTCCAGTATTATGGATACATAAAGCCCCCTTTCATTTCTTCCAAATTCAAGATTTGTATATGAGAGAAGTTAATTACATGATTACTAGATATAAACCTACAAGTATATTAGGACAAGCACAATCTTTCCTATGGGGAAGGGGATCGACGAAGAAAAAGAAGATAATATGATAATTCAAATATATGGATTCCAAGCCAAGGCATTGTTGTTACCTAAACTTGTGATGGAAAAATATTTTGTTATTGAACTTTGTAGGCAGTATCACCCTTGGCTAATTTTATTCGAGTGAAAAAATAAAAAGTAATTTATTTCCTTTCCTTTTACTATAGGGTAGATAACTATAAGAAATGAAACTCATTTTATAGATTTTACTTAGTTGTTGAATCCTTTTAATTTAAATGAAGTAGAGGATATTCAGGGCTTCGACCCAAAGGGATTATTTTCTAAGAACTTACTTATGGTGAGATATGAAGATTTATTCAAAAGAATTTTAGAAGAAAGTGGGGAAAGTCATATTGGTCCATCAAATGAGAAAAAATTGCCTAGCCATGTTGAAGAAGCCAATAACAAAAATAGAACAAACATGAGGGGAAGAAATAAGGAAAGAAGCAAGAAGCCCATATACCCTTTGTCGACCTCTACACCCTAAAATTTCCCAAGTTCATCTTCCACTCAACAAAAAAGGAATGCTACTTTGAATGGCAGACGAAGTAATGACAAGCTCTCAGGTGGAGGATACAAATAAGAAACCCCTCCTAGATTGACCCCAAAAAGGTCACATACAATTTAATCATCTAAGGTTAAAGGTTAGAAAGAAGCATTAAACATGTAGGACAACATTGATATTGAATTTGATGGTACCATACTACTTGATTGGGTTACAACCCGCATGGCTGAAACCTAAAGAAAAATATAAGAAATCACTAAAGACGCAACCACATTTGAAGATCACCTTGTCACTCTGCAAAATGAAAATTATGACAAAATAATAAAAATTTAAGAATTGAAAAGGTGAGGATTCAGAGAAGAAAAATTATTGGCCAGAATAAGATCAATGTTGATATTTCATAAGTCAAAGCCAATGGGCACTTAGAATTACACCAGACCATGTTATAAGCATCCACACATTTGGTCACCTAGAAAGAAGCAAAAAATTGTAATTATAAAGAAGAATAAAAGAGCTAGAAGGATCTCTTAATCCAATCCCTTTATTTATGACTCCTCTTGCCATGCAAGCACTAGTAGTAGCAATATCCACCTCCAAAACACCTCACAGGATCCAAAAAGTGGCCTACCTCCTCAATGGAGTCAAATATTACATTGTTAATAATATTAGTAGAAGAGTGAACATTATTGAAGATATATGGGAATTAGATTTCCATTTAAGAAAAATAACACAAAGAATTTTTTTCTTTTATTGACTATCTCAAAAGAGACCTTGAGCATGATCGGCATTTTGTAGATAATGAATTATCTAATTTTACTGAAAAAATTAATTCACCTAGCAAGTTACGTAGATCACAATGGAATCTCCTATGAGCCGCAAGACTAAAGTAGATCAAAGTCAAAAGGTCAGCAAGTATTATTGTATTAGAGGAGGATTTTTTTTTCTGAGTGTAATAAAATTAATATAAAAGAACTAATGTCTTTCTCAAGGAAATAAAAGTTGTTGATGATCTACATGGTCCTCATTTGATAAGAGATTCTACATTTATTCCAAATGATATATTAAAGGATGAGTTAAATGATGTTAAGGAGTCAATGGGGTAGGAATTTGATAATATAATTTATTTTTCTGAAGAAGAAATTAAGAAAATTTAGGTATTTTTCTGAATATAAATGAAGATCAATCTTCCCTAGTTGCATAGTTGCAAGAAGATGCCCAGGAAATCGAGAAGGAAATATTTGATCAACGTGTCAAGATGGATATCACAATTCCTTCGATGAAAGACTACATTGAAGAATGGTTCAAGAAGTCAATTTAAGAAGTCATAAATCCCAAATAGCTCTCAAAATAGTTATCATAATGACTACATCTCTAGTGATAAAAGGCAATAGAGACTTAAGTATTAGCAATTCCATCCATCCACATTTTCTAAGTACATCAAAATACTGAATCACTTTCCCCTCTTCCTCCAAACCTTTTATCATATAGCTTTCTTAACTGTATTTTTCATCATTTAAGTTGATCCTTGACTGCAACTCTTCTTTTCTTCCAGGTATCTTATTTACGTTTTGATTCCCAGGAGTCAAATCCCAGTCCCCCTTGATACAAATGTGTTTAAATTATGTTTAAGTATAGGGTTTTTCTTGAGTGCCTTATGCACAAAAAAAAATCAAAAACTTAAATTTGTAGCATTTTTTTAACTCTTGCAGAGAGCTCATTAATGGGAGAGAAGGGAGAGAAGTTCATTTGTGTTTCAGAAACTTGATTCAAAGTTGTATGAATCTCCTGAATGTTTTTCCCACGATATCATGATTTTACATTAATGAAATGATTCTACACCTCTTTGATATGTGAACTTTTTTGTCTTGTTTCTACTCTTTTGATATCTTTCAATGGTATTTTCTTATAGTGATGGAACAAATGGATTTCATGCTTACATTTTAACTTCTTTAGTTATTCCTTTCCTTGTATTCTTGAAAAAACACTTGGTCCACTCACAAGTGGATATATTATTATTTTTAATTATTTCAAGTTATTTGAGTGTGTTCATAAATAGGAATATCACTTATATGAAAATGTAGAGGGGCCTACACTTAGGCCCTACGAGGTTGAACGACTCCACTAGGAATTTGAATCACCAATATTCATTTACTAGTAAATGACTTAAACGAATCTTGTCAAAAATCACCTTCTCATTTGACTTGATGATAAAAGAATCATTTTTGAATCAGTTATATGGTCATGTCTTTTAAATAACAAGAAATAGAGAATAACTTTAAATATCTTTGGACGTTTTAGCTCAACAAGAATTACCACTGCCCAGAAATCCTAATAGGTGACTCCAAAACAATAGAGTTTAAACTAGAGAACACTGAAAAATTTAAAGGATCATTGACAAGAAGTAATAACAAGAAAATTGCATAAGAAATTGCTACTTCCTCTAACCAATTAGTGTTTCTCTTCTTTCCCTCAAGTGACAGCGAAATGGAAGAATAAAGAGGAGAATAACCAAGGGATGATAGAAGAGGAAGATAAGAAGGAAGAAATCCAAGAAGATAGGTTAGAGAAAGTCCACTTGCATTACAAGGTGAACAACATCCTTTTGCAACATTACCTATTGGGGTATTTCCAATATTTTAAAAGATGGTGTCATGGATCCTAAGAAAGATATGTACCAATTCCTGGTAATTTGTGACATTCATGGAATTAGAGTCAAGATGATGTAATGGTAAGATTTTTTTCTCTAAACACTCAAAGCATATGCTTATGATTGGTACTTGTATTTACCTACTAGTATAGCATCTATTTTCATGATATTGAAAATGCATTCATTGGATGATATGTTCTTCAGATAGGGTACCACACTCTACTCACTTAGTTTACCCAAATTAGGCTTCAAAAAAATGAAAGAAATCAGAAATTTCAATCTCATACTTTTCAAAACACTACAGTGATGCCTAAACAATATTTTCCCACTGATCTTGTGATATTTTGTAGGTATATAAATGTTATGCCTTAAAATTTCAATTATGTCGTGAAGCTAGCATGGATAGAAACCTTACAAGAAAATGATGAAGGCCCAAGGGATGGAAGAATATACTTTGCAGAGTGATGATGATATAGAAATCATTTTTGGGAGAACATAAAGGAAGAAGGCTTCCCTCAGAATCATAGATTCAAATAAACCAACACATACCGCAAATTTACAAGAAATAGGCATAGGGAAATGTGTTTTTCAAGGCATTCCCCAAATATAATAAATGTTCCAAGGCTTGAAGAAGCATCTACTTCGAATGTTGATTTTGATATTTCTCAATTAAATAGAACAATGAAAGAAAATGTAAAATGAAATCCTTCGGTTAAGGAAAAATGATGGAAAAACGACTCAATAAAAATTGGCCACTGGACTGCCCAGAAATCAAAATTCAGGTAATATGCCACCAATAGGTCCAAGGCCCCTAAGATATCATAATCCTAGTGTAGTAATAATTGATGACCAAGAAGTTCAAGAAGAGGATTCTTCACATGCATTTAAGGATGAGCCTCAAGAAAATATTTCTCCTCGAGAATCAATGGAAAGGGGGGACAATCCAATATTCTCCTTTGAGGAATAGTGGGTACACAAATATGAATAATAGGTGGATCAAGAAAACGTGGTTTCTACTTTAACTCAATTAAACAAAACGAAGGGGAAAACAATGATGACTCATCCAAGTCCAGATCAAGTTAAAATAATGGTACAAGCCAGTAAGTCACAAGATAAAGATGTGTCATCTCAAGCTTGACCAAGATGGCTTACAATATAATGGATGGTTTGAAAATTTTAAAAATCACCTTACACTTTTATGAGGTTATCAAAATTCCTTAACAAAGAAGATATTCTTATTCAAAATCTTAAGGGTGAAGAATTCCTAACAAGGATTGAAGATGCTACGATGAACTGGCCACAAGCAAATCCATTGATCAAGGCAAATGACATGGAAAAATACCTACCTTTTAGATATCCCTAGAAAATCCTGAATTCATTATACATTATTATCTAATTAATAGTTGAGCCACTAGTAATTCCATGCCACTTCACGTCATGAAATCCATAGGGTTTGATTATACTAAATATTATGAAATCATAGAGAATATGTGTGCAATTGATTCAAGGAAAGTACTTGCATATCGGGAGATAAAGGATCTTTGTGAAAAATGTTAGGTCCCTATAATACTAGTGTATTTCCCTTATTGTTATTGGTAGTGTAGACCCCTATTGTTATTATTGTTCCCATGTATCCCCCATCTTGTTATTGTTATGCCCCATGTAATCCCACTATTGTTATTGTTGTGCCCTTACATTATTATTGTTGCGTAGGCTCTCATTATATTATGACCCCTTAGACTTCTATATATACCAAGGAGGTCTTATCATTTGTATCATCCAAGAATTGTTCATTTATTTAATGTAAAGGAGGTTTCCCCCTTGAATAGGCTAATTTTTAAGTCGTTGATCTATCTTTTCTTCTATTTTGTGAGTTGATTGCATAACACTTGGTATCAGAGCTTTGAATTCATCAAATCATTATGGATTTTTGGTCATACCTTTCGCCTTACTAATGCACCTCCCACATTTCAAGGTTTGATGAATTCCTTTTTTTAACCCTTAGAAAAATTGTGTTAGTATTTTTTCATGATATACTAATCTACAACAAGTCTTGGAAGGATCATATTCAACATGTTGACAGGGTGCTCAAACTATTGGAGGAGAAACAATTATATGAAAAATCTCCAAATGTTTCTTTAGAGTACAGGAAGTCGAATATTTGGGTCATATTGTATCTCATGAGGGTGTTAAGATAGACCCTAACAAAATTAAATCCATTCAGAAATGGAAAATCCCCACGACCATAAAGCATCTTCAAGGATTTCTCAGGTTGACAAGGTATTATTGCAAGTTTATTAAGAATTATGGGAGAATAGAAGCACCTCTAACAACATTATTGAAGAAAGATGCATTTTCTTGGACTCAAGAAGCAACTAAGGCCTTTGAACATCTTAAAGAGGCAATGTTCCAAGCACCAGTCTTAGCTATCTCAGACTTCACAAAAACCTTTATTATGGAATATGAAGCCTCAAAATGGAATTTGTGTTGTTTTAATGCAAGAAGGAAGACCCATTGCTTTTGAAAGTCGTCCAATCAAAGGAAATTATTTACACAAACCTATTTATGAGAAGGAAATGTTGTCAATACTACATGCACTAAAGAAATGGATACCTTACCTAATCGGAAGTCACTTCAAGGTACAAATAGACCATGATAGCCTTAAAAACTTTTTGGAACAAAGTTTATCTTCAGAACGATAGTGAAAATGAGTCACAAAGATGTTGGGTTATGACTTTGAAATCATCTACAAAAAAAAAGGAAGCAAAATTTTGTTGTAGATGCACTCTCAAGAAAGGATGAGGAGGTGGAAGAATTTATTTGCGTCATTTCTATTATCCAACCTAATTGGATAACTAAAGCAAGGGATGAATGGAAGAATGTCGAAGAGGTGTGGACACTCATTCAAAAGTTGCAACAACATCCTAGTAAATCTGATACATTTAGCTTGAAAATTTATTCATTATAGTACAAATGTCCCTTATATCTTTGTAATAATTCCCAACTCAAGCAAAAGATTCTTTTGGAATTGAACACCTCCCCCTTAGTAGGGCACTCGGGCTTTTTAAAAACTTACCATAGGGTCAAGTGTTAATTTTTCTTAGGGCTATATTATTCTTTGCTTTGATAATTGCATTTCTTCATTAACATATTAAGTCACCCCATAAAATCATAACATTATTTAGATTTACATCATTTTTTAGTAGCATATGCAACTATGTAGAAAGAACAATATCATCATCATCAATGCAGCGAAACATAAAGGAAAAATATTCTCACATAGAGACACTAAGATTGGTTGGAGACTAGGGAAAAACCCACTATGGGGAAAACCCTTTCAAATTATTCTTCTTATTAGATCTTAATCAAATTATTCAACAAAATAGAGTACAATGATACATTTCTTCATCTATGCAACTAACCAAACAAAAAAAACTACAACATCCATGAAATGAACCCAACAATGTATATACTCAAAACTTTGATTCTGAAGTTTGTGATGAACTATCACTACCTTCGGTCAATTGTCGAACACTACAGAGAACAAATTAAAACTTTGGAAGACTGATATTTCATCTTTTAGGCCCTGGTCACATAAAGGAGGAGATATGCGAGCAATTATGGTTTCCCAATCACTCCCTTAAGCCTGGCAAGCGAGCGACTGGGGTCATATTTGGACTACGAAAACCCTAACTCCCAATCACATGCATAGTGAGTTGTTTGTACAATTAGAAGCCTTCAGCCGCATGCATGAGCTTCTGAGAGAGTGACTATAGTCAAGATCCTTCTTTGTTTTTCCTGTGACTATGATCCAAACCCTAGATCTGAAATGCGAACTTCAGACCTTGCAATTTCACCTTAGAGTGAACCTAATCCTCCATGGATGAGCCTCAGACCTGTGCGAGCCAAAAAAAATATAGAATAGTGTCTCATAATTGTGTCTAAATGAGGTAGAGGTCACTTACATTTATAGCCTTCCAAGGTGGTCCACTTTTCTTTAGGGTCAACCTTATCAAATATGCACATGTGGGATTTTCTTCATAAGTACACTTTACCTTATCTGATTTGAGTTATCTTTTGGTCGATTTTGGTCCTCTCGAAAAGAGGAATTTAATGCAATCATTATATCCATTAGGTGATCTATACAATGTGGAATTTGACTACAGTTGCATATTTTTAACACTCCCTCTCAACTAGGGAGAATTCCACCTACCCATATCATACCATCAATCATCATGTCATCTTGTCATCATATCCCATATATTCTTAAGTATCTCATCATCCTGTATCATCACTATTCATCTTGATTCATCTCTTTCTTATTCCTATGTATCTCTTGATACTTCCTACTCATGTGTTGAACATTCTTGAATCTAAAAGAAGAAGAATTTTAACTTCGGAGGGGAGCTCAATCTACCACCCTTTTTCCATCAAGCCACTACCTAGAATTTTGTCAGTGGGCTACTACCCAAGGTTATCAACAGGAAGCTAAATATGTGATATGTATCATCATCGAAGAGCATACCATCAAGGGAGAACATCTCAACTTAGAACCACATGGGGGAGCTCAATCTCAACCCGAAATATCATGGGGGAGCTACTACGACCCCATATTGAGTAATAGGATATTAAAACACATAAGGGAGAACATATCAACCCTAGAATCACATCGGGGAGCTCATTCTCAACCTGGAACCACATAGGGGAGAAAATCTCAACCTAATCCTATTGCTTTTTTATCTTCCCATTGATGACTCTAGGAAGTCATGTGGTAGAACACCTGCATCATAATCAACTTGGGTTGTACACCCCAAGTACACTCTCAACCATTTGACCAAATAGAAAGTGGTATTCCCAACAAGTTTGACTTGTGGGTATGTTGCTAACTGGGGTATACTCTACAAAGACCAAGATAGGGTTAGATACTACTCCAACCCTATGGGTAACAGATAGGGGTGATACCCTATTGTCCAAAGTTCCCTCAACCCCAAGGCCCCTCTATCTCAACTCCACACCTTGGGAGCTCAAATAGGGGAGGAAGAGTTGGCTCAGTGTCCTCGATCAGTGATGCTCTCTATCATATCGTTATGTTCATATTAGGTATCAATTTGATCATCATGTAACAATAGCAGCAGTCTCTTGTTCATGCAGGACATCAAATAAAATATCATATTAAACCATAAATAATCATATATATCACAAAAAAGATACCATAATCATCCTCCCTCTTAAGAAGGTGCCAACCACAAGCCTGAGTTAGTCTCGTACAACAACACTATCTCAATATATGAAGGTAACTTAGTCCCAACAATATGCAAGATTCTCTACAAATTGGTTCCCTCTCTTTGTCATCATAATGTATCCATGTCATATCTAGATCCTTCTCAGACGACTCTCTAAGGAGCATCTTCATCCTGGCTCACAGCTAGCCATGCTAGAACATCATACTCAACCTCGGTCATGTTACAAACATCTCATCTAGGATATCATGGCAGATCTCATACTAAGGTAGGATCCAAATGTGATCATCTCATCAATAACTATTCTAAACATCATTAGTAAATCTAGGTAGTCACATATCATAGGAAGAGTGTCTCAAGACAAAAATGATCTTCCCATCCAAGTATTTTGAAGGATGATAAGTGAAACTCAATGTATATGAAGTGCCTCAATCATGAATCGAATTAGGTTCTATATATGTATATGAACGGGTGTTCAAACAGAATATTAATGCTTCAATCAACTCCCAGTTGCAAAGTTCTTGAAATTCAATCAGTGTGTCCAAGGATTTTCATTTGCACTTTCCAATACTTCTTCAATAGCTTCAAAATATAGATTTTCTTATCCCAATTCAAAGGTCGATTCATCATGCCATGATTGTTATTTCAAGCTTCAAAAGCCATCACCCTCTTACTTTGATCGTCAAAGGATAATTTCCTATCAAGAGTAGACAATCAACATATAAAACAAAATTCAAAATCAAATTCATACCTTGGAAAACTTCTGAAGTAGAGGTTTGGATCAACACATCTTCTTGGCTTTACCAAATAACTGTCAATGCAGACATATTTGGATTGGGGAGCATGCTTCATACAATTCTCTCTACAAGTATAACACTTTACCAAAGCAATATTATTAGCCTTACATAAATCAATATTGTGCAATCAAATAAACTAAGTCAACTTATCAAAGTTTAGATGCCAGATCATAACCAATATCAGATTCTTTAGAACAAGTGATGAGTAGATCTCTCATCAAGTCATGACTTCATCTATTATCATGCCAACAAGTTTTCATAAGCAATGTCAATCAAAATTTTATCAATTCATCCTCATGATCATAATATAAGTCACTAGACACAAATGTATATACCAAGGATAAGTCATGTATGTTCCATCCATTCATGGAGATAACTTCATACTCAATCACAATTGTCAATACTTCAACCAATGCGATAATAACGAGGAGTCTAGTAAAAAACCATTATCGAATTCCAATATTAGTCATTGAAAGTTCATATATCATTCTCATCATGAAAAATCATCAATATTCAAATCAAACCATTAGTCATAAGGTCAAATCCCAAATTTTCTATCATACAGAGATCTATAGTCTAGAACATATCTCAACATCAAGTCAAAGTTCTAATTCATTATCAAGCATCATGTCAAAAATCCAAACACTACTCATCTATATCAATAAGCCAAATCATGTCAAACTCTTATAGCACAAACTTTAAACATAATGACATATCTATATGCATGTCCTAGTCATCTACAAACACAAGTTCAATCTATATATTCATATTGTAGTAAACATTCGAGCTTTCTTGCTCACGGATCTTTTTGTTGTCTGCTCCACATCTGTAGGACTTACATCCTTTAGGTGAACATCTGTGTTATGCTCTTAACCTTCGAGAAGATACTAGAATACCAAATATGCGAAGAAATATAGCCTAGAACACAGAACAATGAGAAATAACAACATGTATTTTATTATTCAAAAAGGAAAGCAATGTTCACTTGCCTCTTTGAGGGGGAAACCTCCAATAGAGTAGGCCTCGATTACAAAATAAGACACGACGTTCCTCAATGGGAATATCCTTTATATAGGATTCTTACATGCAATATCATGGGTCAGTACCATGGTTCTTATTAATACCATCTATCTAATACCATGGCCCATGGCCCATTTGCAACTAACTGTGGTCCCTTCTTTAAATGCGGGTCACCCACTTACAATTATTAATATGGTCTTTATTGACTCTTTAACTAACTATAACTATGACTCGACCCTATTACATAAATAAGGGAGTTAGGGTTGGACCCTAACATGCCCTCCCCCATAAAAATAGCCTTGTCTTCAAGGCTGAAGCTATGGAAACTGCTGAAGAATAGTGGTTGGTTCCCAGGTCGCATATTCTAGAGAGGTGTCTTTCCACTTGACAAGAACTTCCTTGATCGTGCGGCCACGTAGGTTTCATTCTCGCGTGTCAAGAAATTGTTCAGGTTGGAGCCAGATTGAACCTTCTTCATCCAATTCCAGTAGACTGGTTTGAATTTTGCAATTGTTCCCCACCACTTTCTTGAGGAAAGAGACATGGAAGACAGGATGGATTTTTGCAGTGGGTGGTAAGGCTAGCTTGTAGGCTACTTCTCCGATGCACTAAAGTATTTGATATGGTCCGTAGAATTTTGGAGATAATTTCTGACAACCCTTGTCTTTGAGTGATGTTTGCTTATATGGTTGCAACCTCAAGAATACCTAATCCCCTTCTTGAAATGTGTGTTATGAACGATGTTGGTATGCCTATTGCTTCATGCAATTTTGAGCTTGATGGAGATTATCTTTGAGGGAGGCAAGCATGGTTGTACCGTGCAGGGAAAATTTTAAGAACCTCCCCTAAATTTATAAGTATAATAAATGGGTGAATCTCCATGGTATATAGGAAAAATGGAAGGCAATTTTATCAATAATATAATATGTATATATAATTTTTTGGCGAATCTCTCACCAAGCATGGCGAATATTTTACTCAACTTTAAAATCTTGTAAGATCTTGGTATACCATGGGTTATCATAAACCTGGAGCTTAAAAATTACTATTAGTAATTTATAAAAATTAATAAAATTAATAGTTGATTTTTATTTTAACCAAGCTAAAATGTTTAACATACATTAAATTACAACATCCATTTTTACTTGGATCAAATATTTTTTCAATCTATGCTAGCTTGCATATCATGATATTTGATACCTCTAGGGTTAGTAGATCCGGAGTAAAGATGGATCTATGCTGGTTTAATTCCCCCATTTAAATAGGCTACATTCCAGGTGAATACCATGGCTCAATACCATGTGCCATTTTTATTTTTATTAATACTAATATTAGGGTTAATAATGTTTTTTTGCATGGTATTAATAACAATCTACTCCATGGTATTTGTCCCATAGTATTTGCCCATAGGTTTCACCTAAATATAACGCATTTTTTGAGTGTTCGTAAATATAAGGTGACTTATGGAGTAAATATAAAAAAATGTTTTATTTGTTTACCATACCTCTCATTTATTTATATTTTTATTAATTTACCATACCTCTTTTACAAATATGGTATTTGGTCCATAGGATTCACTTAAATAAAACCTCTTTCTTGAGCCTTCATAAATAGAACGAGGGTTATGGACTAAATATAAAAAGAGGTTTTATTTATTTACCATACGTCTAGTTTATTCATATTTTTATTTATTTACCATACCTCCACTTTACTTATATTTTTATTTGTTTACACCCTTGCGTGTTTATAAGGTGACTTATGGAGTAAATATAAAAAATGTTTTATTTATTTACCATACTTCTCATTTATTTTTATTTTTATTAATTTACCATACCTCTTATAAATATGGTATTTGGCCATACGATTCACTTAAATAAAACCTATTCTTGAAAATGGGCGAATGGATTCACTTAAATAAAACCTATTCTTGAAAGTGGGCGAATGGAATGTTGTAACTCCTAATTTCAAGGGCTAAATTTACCTTTTTTACTCTCTCCCTTAAAATAAGGTGGGCTATTTGAGGTGATTTGTAAAAATGTGCTATGATACAAAATATTGGCCCACTAAAAATTTAAAACCTCTTAATTTCGCCAAAGGGCGAACATTCGCCCCTAAAATTTTCTATGGTTGTACGATTCTATAGGAGTTGATCCACTACATGTACCTTAGAGCATCTCGGGATAAAAGAAGTAAGTGAAGGGGGGAGTTGACCATAAACTGCTTCATATGGAGTCATCTTGGTGGTGGCATGATAGTTAGTATTATACCACCATTTGGCTAGAGGTAACCATTGTACCCATAGATGTTGCTTTTCTGAAGTGAAACACCTAAGGGAGGTCTCCAGACATTTTCTGATCGCTTCAGTTTTACCATTCGTTTGGGAATGATAGGAAGTATTGAGTTGTAGTTGGGTACCTTGTAGCTTAAAGAGTTCCTACCAAAAGTTACTGGTGAAGATCAGGTCACAATTAGACACAATGGAAGTGGGCATGCCATGCAATTTGAAGATTTGGTCCATGAAATATTGAGCCACAAAAGCGGGTGTAAAAGGGTGGGGTAGGGCACAAAAATGAGCATACTTAGAAAGTTTGTCCACAACCACCATGATGACTCTGACTTGTTGCCTGACTTCGGAAGACCAGTAATGGAATCCATAGAAACCTCTGTCCATATTGACGCAAGAATGGGCAATGGTTGTAAAGTGCATGGGGATTTGATTGTTTCTCCTTTGTGGCACTAACACACATAACACTCAGCTACAAAATTAAGAATGTCCTTTTTCATGCCTATCCAAAAGAATGAACGTTGAGTGCGAGCATAAGTCTTCTGAAATCCTGAATGGCCTGTAGTGGGAGATGAGTACAACTTTGCTAAAATGTGACTTTTAAGGGTGGATGTTGGTGATATCACTACTTTGTCCTTGTAGTGACGAATCTCATCTTGCCAAGAGTAGCCCGAGCCTCTTCAATCCATTCTGGAATGGGAAGAGAGATTGTTAGCAGGGTGCTTTCCTCCTCAAATTGGTGTGATAAAGCATCTGCTATGACATTTTCCCTTTCTTGTAAATTCTCATAATCATATCCCAACATTTTGGCTATCCATTTATTTTGTTGTGGCAAGGATAGGCATTGCTCTAGAAAATATTTAAGGCTTTGATGGTCTGTGTAGATTTGGAAACGCTGCCCCAATAAGTACGGTTGCAAGGTATCCGTTGCATGTAAGATGGCCATCATCTCCTTCTCGTAGGTAGATTTTCCCAAATTTGTTCCACTTAGTTGTTAGCTAGTGAAGGCCAAGGGTCAACCTTCCTACATTAAGACAACCCCAATCCTCGTACCTGAAGCATCACATTCAATCACAAAATTTTTGGTGAAGTCGAGTAGTGCCAATACGAGAGTGGAACACATGGGATGTTTGAGATCTATAAATTCCTGTTGTGCTTCATCATTACAGAGGAATGAATTTTTCTTGAGAAGGTGAGTGAGGGGTCTAGCAATGCGACCATAATTGCGAACAAATTTGTGATAGTAGCTGGTGAAAAATCCTCTCAAACTCTTCAAGGACTTTGGTTGAGGCCAATCCTGCATTGCCTGGATCTTTTTTGGGATCCACCCTGACACCTTCACACCCCACAATGTGGCCCAAATACTATACTTCTTTCATACCAAAAGAGAACTTGGACAATTTGACAAATAATTTATGCTTCCGGAGCAGTTGCAAGAGCAGGTCTATATGTTGAAGATGTTTTTCCCAAGTGAGGTTGTAGATGAGGATGTCATCAAAGAAAACAAGGACAATTTTTTTGAGATATGGTTTGAGCAGGTGATTCATGAGGCTCTGAAAAGGAGATGGCGCATTACAAAGACCAAATGGCATGACCAGGAATTCATAATGGCCTTCATGAGTTTTGAAAGCAGTCTTTGGAATGTCTACTTCTTTCATGCAAATTTGGTGATAGCCCGAGCGAAAGTTGAGCTTAGTTAAGAATTGAGCCCCATTTAGTTCATCCAGCAAATCATCAACAACTGGGATGGGAAATTTTTCTTTGACTGTCAGCTTGTTGAGGGCCCTGAAATCTGGACACATACACCATTCCCCATCTTTCTTGAGCACCATGACCACAGGCAATGAATAAGGACTAATGCTAGGACGAATGAAACCGGCTTCCAGGAGTTCCTTGATGATTTTTTCAATTTCATTCTTTTGGGTGAAAGGATATCTATATGGGTGCACATTTGGTGGTTGTGCTCCTGGGATCAAAGTAATGCTATGATCATGTTCCCCTCTCGAGGGTGGAAGCTCATGAGGCTTGTTAAAGACCTGCAGATAGTTGTTTAAGACCTGTTGTGTCTAAGGATGAATATGAAGAGAAGTGGGCTCGATGGCCTGGATGGCATTAAATTGGGCTATAACTCCATGGTCGCCCTTTTTTAACAACTTTTCCATCCTGTGCAAGCTGATGATAGAAGGAGCATCTGCTTGGAGTCCGTGGAGGGTATGCGTGTGGTCATTCTGCTTAAAGCTCATATATAACTCCTGGAAATCCACTGTGATTAGGCTAAGTGTGCGGAGCCATTCAGCACCCAAGACAATGTCACACCCACCCATGTTGATGGCAAACATGTGGGTCTTTAGGTGATAATCCCCCATATGAAGTTTGACATTTTCACAACGACCGTCACATTTCATTGTCCCCCCATCAGAAATCTGGACCTGGAAATTAGATACTTTCTAATAAAACAATGCACTGCTTCAGCGACTCTTTGATGGACAAAGTTATGTGTACTGCCACTATTAATCAAGACTACTACATGGTGATGTTTAATAAACCCTCTGATTTTGAGAGTTTGGGGAGAAGAAATTCTTGCCAAAGCATGGAGCAAGATAACTGGTTCTTCTGGTGTAGTTGGGAGCTCATTGTCTGGCTGGTTGTCCTCATCTTCCTCCTCTGGTCCCTCAAATGGTGGGGCTTCCTCAGATGAACTATGATCAGTAGCATCAATTTAAAAGAATTTGGGTTCCTTGCATTTATACCTATGGGAGTATTTCTCATCACAGTAGTAACACAATCCTTGCTTTCTTATTTCTGTCATTTTCGCTGGTGACACCTTTTGGAACTCAAGCGTTTGGGTAGTGCTCGGAGCCTGGATGGGGTGTCCCTTGGCTAGGAAATTTGGACGAGTCGACTGGGCCACTAACGCGGGTTCTACTTCATGAGTTGTCGTGCAAGCTGCCAGCTGTGTGACTGGGTGGTGCATCTGGACGTGGGCTTGTATGGCGTCTTTGAGACCACTGATAAAACATTCCAAGTAGAATTCATCTGCTAGACCTCCTGAGTGGAAGGTTAATGCTTCAAAGGCTTTAATATATTCTTATATTGTGCCTATCTATTTGAGCTTAGGAAGATGACCCAAAAAGTTAGATTCGTGATCAAAGCGATCAGAAAGGGCTTTTGCGAATATCTGCCAAGTCATTGGCCTTGCAAAGCATCATTGATGCCATTACCACCATTGCCATCTTTCTTGGTCCAAGTAAAGGATTCCCACAGTTAGCTTAGTCTCATCATCTCTATGGTGATTCAATGTGAAATATTGCTCCATTTGTGATATCCATATGGCCGGATGAGAGCCATCAAATTTATACATGTCCAGCTTGGGTGGTCGAGGGTGGGACTGTTGGTGGTTTCCATAGAAGTGAAGAGAATAGCTAGATTTTCCCTCATGGTTTTCATTAAAAGCATATGCCTCTGATTGTAACCTTGACTTGCCCTTTGTGATTGCGTCACTTAAGGACTGGATCTGCTTTGTTAATTCATCCAACTTTTGTTCAAGGGTGTTTATCTTCTCATTGGCCATAGCATGAGCTCTGTTTATTTATTTGTTTGTTGGTTTTGTTTTTTGTTTTTTGTTTTTTGATTTTTTTTTGTTTTTTGCTTTTTTTTTTTTTTTTTTTTTATACTCTGAACGAAGTTTTACTCCTCGGTTAGGAATACTGCAGTAGCCAATTTTCAGAAAAGTTAATCTTGACCAATGTCCTATGAGAACCATCCAACGTATAGGAGCCACAAGCCTCCCTGCATAAATAGTCATATCTGTCTGCGAAACCCTCAACTGCTGAGTGTGAGTAGGAATGTGGCAGCGACCGAACCCCTGCTGCTAGATCTATATGGCGGATCTAATTGTTGTTACTGCAACAGAACCCAACCTGCTAGATCTGATCTAGCAAAGAATATGATGAGCGACCTATAGAGAGACAAGGGAACTATGGTCTCAAGGAGTGTCAGGTGCTATAGATCGCAATATACATAAGGGACCAACAGTAGTACTTGGCCCAATATTTCAGGGCACTAACTAAGGAGGATCAACCATACCCTTAGCTGTACTACCCAACTACCCTATTGTACGCCTGAGTAATCTCCCCGGGTGCTATTCTTGGTGTACTATAGCAGCAAGACAGCCGACAGTTTATCTACGGTGAGGTTTCAAGTGAGCCTAGGGGGCTTCCGATATGCCTAGAAGGTACGTGGAATACAGTTCATGCACGGTTCTATCTAATGTGCTACTACTTAAAGGGGTACCCATAGGGCTTACAAGGGAGTCCAACAAGCGTGACCACCTCTTGTATTTCCAGCGTGCATGCCTCCACAAATCCACAAGTTTATGCGCTCAACGACAGATCCCGTGGTTTAAAGACGCTGGAACACGTCTCTAGCCAAAAAAAAAAAATCTGCTAAAATGGGAGATCCCACCGGCCTTGGAAAGTGCTCTGATACCACTTTTTATGCTCTTGACCTACGAGAAGATACTAGAATACTAAATATGCGAAGAAATATAACCCAGAACATAGAACAATGAGAAAAAACAACATGTATTTTATTATTCAGAAAGGAAAGCAATGTTCACTTGCCTCTTCGAGGGGGCAACCTCCAATAGAGCAGGGATCGATTACAAAATAAGACACGACACTCCTCAATGGGGAGTCTCTATCATTATATAGGATTCATACATGCAATACCATGGGTTAGTGCCATGGTTCTTATTAATACCATCTATCTAATACCATGGCCCATTTGCAACTAACTGTGGTCCCTTCTTTAAATG
>APFE031303247.1:41484-58415 GCA_000404065.3 Pinus taeda | reverse complement strand
TTATTAATATGGGCTTTATTGACTCTTTAACTAACTATAACTATGACTCGACCCTATTACATAAATAAAGGGGTTAGGGTTGGACCCTAACAATCTGATTTCTTGCACAAAATTTTATTTTTGTGTCCAGCAAGCATAATCGCACCCATTGGCCTTCTAGCGTAAGGTTAGAAGACTACAGTCACACCCTTGACCTTACTTTCGTATGGATGAAAGGCTACAGTCACACCTATAACCCTGCTTCCATGTGATTAAGTCTTAGAGCAAGGGAAAACTATCTCTTCTCATATCAAAACTTTGTTGCAGATCAACAATGTCAGATATTTGTTTGTTTATGCCCATTAATCATACTTCAACAGTAAAGGATATACATATAATAACAATGGAAATTGGAGTAAGGATATTATGGAGAGATTCTCCATCTGAATCGAAATCCACTTCAGTCATCTTCAATCAAGTCATCAACCTGTCTGTAATACTATCATGCATCAATGGATCTACTAGATCATAAAGTTAGATTATATCCACATATTCATCATGGTCATATATGTTAGCATAGGCTACTTCACCATGACATCATGACATCAATATTCCATCAAGGGTTAGTTTCAAATAGCTAATAGGAGCATATTTCAAGAAACATGATCACAACATTACTTCTTCGTAATTCAATCCATCAAGTCAGGGCATTCAATTTTACCATATGACATAATTACTAAGCACATCAAAGCATAACCA
Organism: Pinus taeda; assembly: GCA_000404065.3. Classification (NCBI taxonomy): domain Eukaryota; kingdom Viridiplantae; phylum Streptophyta; class Pinopsida; order Pinales; family Pinaceae; genus Pinus; species Pinus taeda. Next base: position 57,677 of record APFE031303247.1, on the reverse strand, counting down.
TGGTCAACAAAATATCCTAAATATAAATCTCATTGTTACACTTCTATTATCATTGCCACCATGCTCAATATCAATAGTATCAAGTTACCATCTATTAGAATCAAGGTGCTAGCCTTCTTCATGGGGTCGAGATATCCAAAATGATAGATGTTAGCCAAACATCAAGTATACCAATATATCAAGGATAAATATTAAGAATCGAGAAATGTTAATTTATGGTATGTTCTATGCTTATAGAAGTTTACTTATCTTTCTTATTATTATCCACAGATTAGCAATCACATGTACATAAAGTAAAGTGCAGATAGAACATTAAACAATCGACAGAAAACAAGCCAAGACAAGAGACACAAGATGTGGCGGCTAGCCAAGGACAAACCCCACAATGTGTGGGGAAACCTTTTGTTCAAGTCTTCTTTTATCTTCAATAATTCAGCAGAGAGAAATAGTACAAAGAGAATTTGATTTATATCAGTAGTAGCAAACCCTAAATCAGCAACATCAGCATTAGCGGCTTCATCATCAAAACTAGGGCAATCGATATCTCGCAAACCAACCATCGGATCAGCTTGATTCTGCCACCAAAAAATGCGGCCTTCAGAGGAGGTCCAGATGGACCTACAATGCAGTTTTGAGGAAGTCTTTTGGTCAATGCTAGTCAAACTTCGGTTCTGCAGTTGCAGCCTTAAAACTACATCCTTCCTTCCACATGTGTGAGAGAGAGTCTCTTTTTTGCACAGTAGAGAAGAGCCTCTTTTCTGCGCAGGAGAGAGAGAAAGAGAGATGTGATGAGATGAGTGAGTGAAAATGAGGAAAATTCCTCCTGTATTTATACACATCTTATGATAATTGAATAGATGCAACTGTTGGGCTTCTGAGCCTACATGAGTGCAGGTCGGCTTGATAATTATTCCATAATCAAATAAATTCATATCTCCATAAATACATATTGAGATTAGATGATCTTTAGATCAATCCTACATCTCTCTACAAGAGGAATCTAATAAAAATATTATCAGCCATGAATAAGATGACCCACATGGAGTTTGTCCCTAGTTGCCAATTTTAACACTCCCTCTCAACTAGGGAGAACTCCATCTACAATCTGTCTGTCGTTCGCTACTATTCAGCCATCAAATCCACTGACCTATACAGCTTGACCCTTGCCCTTCTCTGCTCTATTTTGCCTATTCTTCTTTGTCTTGTTCTGCCCTGTATTGATATGTACTACTCTGCTCGATTTTTCTTTGCTCTGTTCTGCTCTACTCTACTTTGTTTTGTTCTGCTATGCTTTTGTCCAAATTATGAAGAAGAAGAAATGATCGAGGATGCATCATATTGACTCAAAGTCAGTCTCGGAGTATGTACCACTGGTCCTAGACCAATATCGTCCTCCACTGACTCAAAGTCAGTCTCAGAGTGCGTACCACTGGCCCCAGACCAGTCTCAACCGACCCGAAGTCAATGTCATAGTAGGTACCACTCTCACTGGTCCCAGACTAGTCCTGCACTGACACGAAGTTAGTCTCGGAGTATGGACCACTGGTCCCAGACCAATCTCAACTAACTCGAAGTCAGCGTCATAGTAGGTAGAACTCCTACCACTGGTCCCATACTAGTATCATTGATCCCAAATCAATGAACGTCATCCTAGTGTAGGAAGTACAGTAGATACAATGATGCATCCATCGGTACTACTATGGCCCCTAACTTCATTTCCCTGCTCATTAATTAGAGGAGAGGTGCTTCCCATGAGTCCCAGACTGCATGGGTAGGATGCCTCGACAGGAGAACTTAATCAATCTCATCCTCACAGGAGAACTAATCATCCTGCTACATAGTCACCACGGGGTGTACATGCACACCACCAGGGGATAGTGACTCACCCTGTGGTCATATGTCACTCCAAGAAGTACCCCGCACCCCCTGGAGCTCCCAGAGCTCAACGCATCATACAGGACCCTCATCAGAGGGTCTTTGAACAACACCAAGTTGTTCTCAGAAAGTCAGGAATTTGACTTTCCATAGGAGCTTTGTCAAAATGTTGGCGACCTGTTCATCTGTACTGATATGTTGGAGCCTTATAGCTCCCTGCTGCACCATATCTCGAATATAGTGGTAATTGATATCAATATGCTTGGAGCGATCATGAAATATGGTATTCTCTGACAAATGAATCCCACTCTAGTTGTCACATAGGATCACGGTGGTATCTAGTGTAAATCCAAATAGCTCACTGAAGATCTTCCTCAACCAAATTGCCTCACAGAAGGCCATACTAGCAATAATATACTCTGCCTCAGTGGTGCTCAAAGCCACTGACTTTTGCTTCCTACTCATCCAGGATATCGAAGCAGATCCCAAGGTGAAACAACACCCAGAAGTTCTCTTACGGTCCACCACACTGCCTGCCCAATCGGCATCAGTATATCCAAGTAGTCTCACATATCCAATAGTGTATCTTAACCCAAACATGATTGTGCCATGAAGACATCTCAACAGATTCTTGGCACCAATCCCATGTATGTGGTGAGGTTCAACCATATGTTGACTCAATGTGTTGACTGCAAAACATATGTCTGGATAGGGAGTTCACCAAGAACATTAATGCTCCGACGAGTTGACGATTCTCGGTGGCATTTTGTAAAACAGGTCCACTAGAACTACCTCTTAACTTTTTTAAGTCAAGCTCCATCAGGGTAGTTACGAGCTTGCAGTCCACCATACCGAATCCTTCGAGAATCTTCACCACATATTTTCCTTGAGATAGGAAAATTTCCCCTGGCGTTTGCCTAACTTCAAGTCCTAGGAAATAGTGCATCAGCCCTAGGTCCTTCATTTCAAATTCAGAAGCCAACTCCCTCTTACATTTGTGAATGAGAGGATCTGCACCTATTAGGAAGAGGTCATCCACATACAACACTAGTATGAGAGGTTTTTCATCTTCAACCTTAAAGTAAACATTAAGATAGGCTTCACTCCTAGTGAATCCCAACTTCATCAAGTAGCTATCGATCCTCTCATACCATGCTCGGGGTGCTTGCTTCAGCCCATAGAGGGCTTTCTTCAACCTGCATACATGAGATTTTCGATCATAAATCTCAATTCCTTTGGATTTCTCCATGTAGACCTCTTCTTTGATCAAACCATGCAAGAATGTGATCTTGACATCCATCTGATGTAGGTTCCATCCTTGTGAAGCCGCACGGGCTATGATCAAGCGGATGGTGGTATATCTGGAAACAGGTACAAATATCTTGTCATATTCTATACCTTCCTTTTGGGAGAAGCCACGAGCGACAAAACGAGCCTTATATTTTTCTGTACTTCCATCGGTTGCATGCTTTCTCTTGTAAAGCCATTTAGAAGTGACAATTGTCTTGTCCTGGGGTCTCGGAACTACTTCCCAGACATCATTCTTCATAATAGACTCATATTCTTCGGTCGTGGCATCCTTCCATACTCGATGCTTGACGACATCTGAGAATGATGAAGGCTCATTTTGTATGCTCGTGCTCATGATGGTCAGGTGTCCCTAACATCTGTTGGGTTTCTTACTTTCACGAAAGGTTCCTTGGGGTGTAGTGTGTCCTTCAACATCATCGAGTAGCCCCCTAAGCCAAGAGGGCCTCTTCCTAGAAGAGGAAGGCTCAGGTGGATCAATAGGATCCATGGGTTCTTCCTCATCAAGCATTGTTTCATCATCCTTTTCTTTCGGTTCCCTAGTGTCGGCTTCTTGAGATCTCCTCAAAGTCGGAAGATTGTCCACCTTGTTGAGAGCCATATCTTCATCAAAGGTGACATCAAGACTAATCACGACTTCCCTTTGACCGGCAACATAGATATTATAGCCCTTAGTATTTTCACCATAGCCCACGAAGATTCCTTTCTTTCTAGATGCACCCAATTTATTCATTTTCTCTATAGGCACATGAAAATATACAGGGCTTCCAAAAATTCTAAAATGAGATACATCAGGTTTCTTACCGGCGAACATTTCTTCAAGAGTCTTGGAACCCAATGCTTGATGAGGGCATCGGTTTTGTACATATACGACGGCGTTTGCAGCTTCGGCCCATAGAAACTTTGGAAGTCTTTGATCATGGAGAATGGCACAGACAGCTTCCATAATCGTGCGGTTCTTCCTTTCTTCCACACCATTCCGTTCAGGTGTATATGGTGTCGTAGTCTCCCTCTTAATGCCAGCCTCTTTACAAAAGTCATGAAACTCGTTAGATTCATATTCAGTCCCATTATCAGTCTTTAATATCTTGATCTTCTTTTCGGTTTTCTCAATCAAGGCTTGAGATGTGTCACAAGACATGACACCTAGCGGATTTCCTCTGACCTGATATAATGATTCAACTCGAAACCTAAGAGTGAGGCATTTTTAACATTGTTTTTCCATATACATACCTTGTCATCGCTAAAGTTCACCTTGTAGCCTTTGTCTTCTATTGCCGAGATGGACACTAGGTTCTTCTTGAGGTCAGGTGCATATAATACATCCTGTAAGTGGATTACATTTCCTTGATTCAATTTAAGAGAGACATTGCCTACACCTTTCATGGGATATTTCATATTATCTCCAAGGACAATTTCCAGGTTAGTTTCCTTCTCTATTAGATTATGGAGAACTTCTTTGTAACTAGTGAAGTGCCTTAATGCACCACTATCAATGAGCCATATTCCCATTGAGTCCGAAGGAGCAGAGGTAGATAGAGCAGCTAGTAAATAATATTCATCTTGCTTATTTTCAGCAATGTTGGATTCATACCTGGAATTTTTAGTCTTCTTGAATGGTTGTCCTTTTCCTTGATTACCAGCACTCCTTTTACCTTTGCTATTGAATTTTTCATTCCTTTGATTGCCATGAGATGGACTTTAATCATCGTCCTGGTGTGAGTCCTTTCTATCAGGGCACTCCCTTGCATAGTGACCTGGTTTATCGCAAATGTAACATCGTCCTTTTCTTCCACCCTTAGGTCCAGCCTTTCTTTTTTATTTAGTCCCAGAATTTTTCCTTTTCTTAGTATGAGAAGAAAAAGCAGCAGAGAGACCTTTAGGCATGGGAATTTCTTGCTCTTTAACCTTTTTTTCTTCTTAAATGCATCTAACCATTAATTCCTTGAAACCAGAAATTACATTATTGTTCAAAAGAGTAGTCCTGAACACGTACCATTCGGATGGTAATCCTCCAAGAGTCGTGAATGCCATTTCCTTATCAGTAATAGTCTCCCCAATAAATAGGAGATCGTTCTTGATCTCAGTGATTCTTAAGAAATATTTTTGCATACTTTCATCTTTGCCCTTCTTAATTTCCTTCAGCTTATTTCTAAGAAACAAAACTTGATTTGCATCATTAACTTTAAATAAACTCACCAGTCTATCGTAGATTTCCTTGGAGGTGTTCATGTCGAAGATGTAGGCCACCAAGCGCTTGTCGATAGAGTCCCAGATGATCTTCTTTGTTTTGACTTCACCGGTTTTCCATTTGTTCTTGGCAGCAGTGGTTGCATTTGATGGAGGCTCAACACTATTCCCTCTCACATGGTCTAATACTTCTTGATCTTCTAAGGTTAGATCGATAGACATTTTCCATCCATGATAGTCAGCTTTCTCACGGAGATTTTCTTTAGCAGGAAAGAGTGATGAGGACCCCATAGTTCTTTTAGGATAGCCTTTCCAATCTTCTCTTTGGTGATTTCTCTTGCTCTTGCTCGGGCTTTGTCTTTACCTCAACTCTGATGCCATGTTAATTTATGGTATGTTCTATTCTTATAGCAGTTTACTTATCTTTCTTATTATTATCCATAGATTAGCAATCACATGTACATAAAGTAAAGTGCAAATAGAACATTAAACGATCAACAGAAAACAAGCCAAGACAAGAGACACAAGATGTGGCAGCTAGCCAGGGACAAACCTCACAATGTGTGGGGAAACCCTTTGATCAAACCTTCTTTTATCTTCAATAATTTAGTAGAGAGAAATAGTACAAAGAGAATTTGATTTATATCAGCAGTAGCAAACCTTAGATCAGTCGCATCAGCATTAGCGGCTTCATCATCAAAACTAGGGCAATCGATATCTTGCAAACTGACTGTCGAATCTGCTTGATTCCACCACCAAAAAATGTGGCCTTTAGAGGAGGTCTAGATGGACCTACAGAACTGTCTTGAGGAGGATTTATTGTGGTCAACGCTAGTCAAACTTTGGTTCTGCAGTTGCAGCCTTAAAACTGTGTCCTTCCTTCCACATGTGTGAGAGAGAGTCTCTTTTCTGTGCAGTAGAGAAGAGCCTCGTTTCTACGCAGGAGAGAGAGAGATGTGATGAGATGAGTGAGTGCAAATGAGAAAATTCCTCCTATATTTATACACATCTTATGATAATTGAATAGATGTAGTTGTTGGGCTTCTGAGCCTACATGAGTGCAAGTCGGCTTGATAATTATTCCATAATCAAAATAAATTCATATCTCCATAAATACTTATCAGAATCGGATGATCTTTAGATCAATCCTACACCTCTCAACAAGAGGAATCTAATAAAAATATTATCAGCCATGAATAAGATGACCGACATGGAGTTTGGCCCTAGTTGCCAATTTTAACAAGAAATACCAAGTGCACCATTTAATCGTAAGAAACATGAATCCATATCACTTTCATATGCATGCATGAACCATTTGATAAGGATACATTATCATCATACCTTAGGGCTTACCTTGCCATCTAATATTACAATTGAAAAAAAAATATTGAAACAATATACCATGCATACCTTGTAGTGCTCAAATACATGTGCATATTTTCATTTGACATAGGAAGCTCTTAGCACTTTGTCATATTTTCATTAGGTGCCTCTTTACCTTTTCCAGATCTATATTTTCTTTCCTGCATCTCAAATGATCCTCTTATTAAATCTCATCAAGGAGGTTAGAAATATCCAAATAATCAAATATACATGTAGGAATTATAAGTAATGATCAAAACAATAATCAGATCAATAAGTCGAAATGAAATCAAAGACATAAAGGAGTATCATAAGTAAAGAAATAATTATTTTCAATGACAGGTGATACTCTCCCTCTTGAACCAACCTTCAAGATTCATCACTGTCCATTGTCCATATAGAAATGGTGCCTTCAATATTTCAATCAACTTTATCAACAACCAGGCCTACTAGAGACTATCTCATCTAGGGCTTCATCAAATCTGTCACAAGTGCTTGAACATATTTACTTTGACCATGTTAGGGTTTCTAGATTCCATATCTCAAATCTTTTCCCTAAACTAGTGTTTCCCTCAAACCCTCTCCTCATGATATCCATCAAACCCTAATACACAAATTGCCTAAGGTTACCTTCAAACCCTAGAATTATTTTAAGTCTCCTCCATTCTATGTTGCTTCCATAAATGTTGTATCCATGGAGGTGATCTCCATGCATTTTCTTCAGCCCAACTCTGTTACCATGTTAATTTTTCTTAGGGCTATATTGTTCTTTTCTTTGATAATTGCATTTCTTCATTATCACAATTAGTTCACCCCATAGCATCATAATATTATTCAGATTTACATCATTATTTAGTAGCATATGCAACTATGTAGAAAGAACAATATAATCATCATCAATGCAGTGAAACATAAAGGAACAATAGAAGAAAATCATTCACACATAGAGACACCAGGATTGGTCAAAGACTGGGGAAAAACACACTATGGGGAAAAACCTTTCAAATTATTCTTCTTATTAGTTTGTCATCAAATGATTCAAAAAGAAGAGAGTAAAATGGTCCATATCTTCATCTATACAACTAACCAACAAAACAACTACAACATCCATGAAATGAACCCAACAATGTATATACTCAAAACTCTGATTCTAAAGTTTGTAATGAACTATCACTGTCTACGGTCTCTACAGTCAACTGTCGGACACTTCGGTCAATGAGAGAAGAATTCAGAAGACTGAGATTTCATCTTTCAAGTCTTGGTCGCACAGAGGAGGAGATATGTGAGTGACTATGCCTGCCTAATCACTCCCTTAAGCCCGACAAGCGAGTGACTAGGGTCAGATCTAACTATGAAAGCCCTAACTCCCAGTCGCATGCATAGTGAGTTTTTTTTGCAACTGGAAGGCTACAATCGCACGTAGGAACCTCTGAGAGAGTGACTATAGTCAAGGTCCTTTTGTGTTGTGCCTTCAACTGTGGTCCAAAACCCTATATCTGAAATGCGAGCTTTGAACCCTACAATTTCACCTCAAAGAAAACTTGATCCTCGCGAATGAGCCTCATACCTGTGTGAGAAAAAAACAAGATAGAAGAGTGTCCCATCATTATGTCTAAATATGGTATAGGTCACTTGTATTTATATCTTTCCAAGGTGGTCCAATTGCTTTAGGGTCGACCTTATCAAATATGCACATGTAGGATTTTCTTCATAAGTACACTTTCCCTTATCCGATTTGAGTGATATTTAGGTTGATTTTGGTCCTTTCGAAAAGAGGAATTCAATGAAATCCTTATATCCATCAGGTGAGTTTTCCAAAGTAGGATTTTACCATAACTACATATTTTTAACATTAAGAAGGAATTTTTTTGGGATGGGCTTAAATCTAATATACATAAGTTTGTGGTAGAATGTTTGGTTTGCCAACAAAATAAAGTTGAGACAGTTAAGACAACGAGTCTGTTACAACCTTTAGCCATTCCAATTCAATTTTTGGAGGAGCTCTCAATGGATTTTATCAAAGTTTTACCCAAGTTTGAAAGAAAGAGTGTCATCATGGTGGTAGTTGATAAACTTATCAAGTATGCACACTTTTGTGCATTGTCTCCTCATTTTAAAGCTAGTACAATTGTTATTATATTTATGGAAACAATTCAAAAGCTACATGGAAACAAAAACATTATTGTAAGTGGCAAAGTTCCCATTTTCACTGGAAATTTTTGGATGGAATTATTTTCTTGTCTTTGTACTCAATTAGCTCATAGCTCATCTTATCATCCTAAATCTGACGGGCAAATTGAGATAGTGAACAAATGTTTGGAAGGATATCTTCCTTGATTTTTATCTTATAAACAAACACAATGGGTCAAGTGGTTACCTCTATTTGAATGGTGGTATAACACTTCCTTCCATACTGCAGCAAAAATGACCCCATTTATGGCTCTTTATGAATATCATCACCATCCATCACATCATATTTAAGAGAAAATCCTCAGGTTCAAGCAGTGGAAGATCACACCAAGAATAAAAAACAAGTTCTCCAACTCTTAAAGGATAACCTCACTTTGGCATAGAATCGAATGAAACAACTGGCAGATCAGCATCGCAATGAAAGAAGTTTTGATGTAGGCAACTAGGTATTTTTATGGCTACAACCATACAAACAAATATCCCTAAAGCAAGCTAAGAAGGATAATAAATTATCACCCAAGTGTTATGGTCCTTACAAGGTGTTGTAAAAGATTAGTACTATGGCATACAAATTGGAGTTGCATGCATCTTCCTGAGTACACCCAGTTTTCCATCTTTCATGCTTAAAGAAGGTTATAGGTGAAAATCTCTCTGTTCAAACAGTGTTTCCAAAACTTAATGAAGAAGGAAAAATCATATTTGAGCTTAAAGAAATCACGAAAACAAGAACCCGACAACTACATAATCATTTAATTTCATAGAATCTCATTAAGTGGAAGAACTTACTGTTGAGCTAATTTATGTGACTAAATTAACGCAAGTATTATTATCAATCCGGGTTTGTGAAACTTAGAGGAAAATCCACTATTTGTGAAGATCAAGTATAACTACACTTTGAAAGATAAATGACAAAAGAAACTAAGGAAACATATATCTAAAACTCTTAATTAAATCAGCTTAAAAGAGGAAACATTGAAAGAGTTCTTGACTCAAGAGATCTGCTCTCACCTCAGTTATAACTTCAATGAATTAGAGATTATAATCAAAGACTCAAGATGCATAAATCATACATAAAAAAGAGCTCTTAACTTAAGAGACATTAAAAGTTCTCCATAATAACTCATTCATCTCAAGATATAAATCTAAATAGAAACAAACTGTTTGCATGTAAATAAAGGACTAAATCTAATTCACCATTTCATAGAGAGAATGCTCAACTTGAGAACTTGCTTGCCAACTTAATTAGATGATGAATAAACCATTAACAAATGAAATCAATAACCATGATGCAATCTGAAATAAGACTTTGAAAAACTAAAGCTATCATCAACCAGATTTGCAATGAAATAAAACTAGTCTAATTTGGAAGTGTACTTAGCTTGGTGTGGGGGCCCTCCACCCTTGCCTTGCACACTTATGAAGATGATATCAGAAGCTTTAGATCATTCAAAAATCCATGTATTGATCAGCAAAATGAAAGTAACACAAGTCTCCAACTTCAGTCTTCACACCAAAAAAATTACAGCATAAAAGTATCAAATGTCAAGTGTGTTGAGCCATCAAAATGTGGCTCTTAAATAATGAGTCTATGAAACCAACTGATCTGAAATCACTCTAACAAACATATCTATCCTAATCCACCTATCCAAGTCGAATCCAACTCCCTCATCCCAAGAAATATGACTAAAATCAGGGAATCCCAAAACAACCCTATTTAAATGGCATTTCTGGATGACTAGTCATGATTGACTAGCTCCAAAAAGGCATAAGAAAACTCGTTCTGTTGAAACCAAGCATAGGTGGCTTGGTCCTAGTTCCCAAGCCTTCTATTCATACATCCCATTCGTGCTGAAGTGGCCTGCATCCATATCAACCATGAAGTGATTACGAGAATTTCTTAAAACTGCCAAAATTGCACTTAAACTCAAACTTTAATAAAAACTTTAGAAAATGATAAATCAAAGTTAAATACCTGATTAAACACCAAATATTCATTAAAATGAGATGGATGAGGTGAAAATGAGGGATAAATGGATAACTAGATAAGTTTATCAAAGCAAAATGAGATCAAATCTGAAGCCCAACATCTCTCCCATGCTTATGTTCAAGCATGTCCCCATGCTTGCTTGCTCCTCTTGGACCTTCTACCCCCTGAAGTAGATGTTGTGCCTGTATCTGTTTCCCTGTTCACATAATCAAGTTCTGATTCCTGTTTGGCCTTTAATATTGTTGCTTTAACCTTCTGCTTTTCGTACTTAGCTTGCCATGTGTTTTTGTCTTTCAGCCACTTGAATGCCTGTTTAGAAAGAAATTCATTTCTTCTTTTTAACCTGCTTATTTCTTCCTGTAATTTGTCATTTGTTTTTATTAACTTTGCATTTTCTTTTCTCTGTGCTTTACTCTCTGATTTCAATTGCTTCTCAACAATTTTTCTTATCTCAAGCTGATCTGTTAAGTCTTGTATCTTGGCCAAATTCAGTTCTTTTTCAAAATCTTGGGTAGTTTTCATCAAGGATTCTCCTGCATCATTATCAAATATGGAATCTCTCTCAAGGGGTTCCTGTTCTTCTGGTTTCCTAGGAGAATAGGCTTCTACCTCCTTTTCAAAATCAACAGAATTCCTAGTCCTAGGAACAGAAATAGATGTATCAATCTCATGCATGGCTAGCTTCTTTGCTCTGGTTCTAGGATAGAAGGGAGAGTTCATCATGCTTCTATCTTCTTGCTCTACTTTGTCTTGTATATCAACAAAATGTTCAGTAAAATGATGTTTATGCATAAATTCCTTCCAGTCTAACCCTTTTTCTTTCACCTGATACTCTACCAAGATTTTAATTAACCCTTGATGATATACCTGTGTGGCCTTTGGCTTATTCTCCTGTTTCACTGTTTCGACCATTTTAACAAGACTTTTATACAGAAAATATGGCAAGTTTATTCTACCATCTCCCTTTATGTGCTGCAGCAATCTAACATGGTATAGATGAGCAATGCTATATTGTCGGTCACAAGTCAAAAATTTCTGAATAATCATAACTAATTCTCCCCATGGTTCATTGAACCATTCACGGGGTATCCCCTTAGCTCTATCAAAGGTTCCTTTCCTGTTCTTTTCAAGGAAGAAAGTCCAGGCTTTCTCCTTGAAATGCAAACCCTTATGATAGTTTTCTCCTATCATAGGCAAGTTTAGGGCTTTAGACAAGAACTCCTGAGTTACTGGGATACTGAGTTCACCTACTTGAGTTCTATCTTGACTGAAGTTATTGATAAACTCTTTAGTTATCTGTTCTGAATGACAATTGAACTTCTGGAGAAATCCTACCATGCCCGACTGATATAATTTTTCTATTGTTTATTTTCCCCAATGCTCTATATAAAATCTGGGTTCTACCCGGTTGGTCATGGTTTTTGTGAACCAATAAATGTAATCCTCAGCTGTTACTAATTTCATTTTGACAAGGATAATGATTATTGTTTTTAAATGAAATTGCAAAAGCAATGAGGCTTACCTGCCCTCTCTGATTCAACTTTAAATATCTGTTGTCTTTCCTCTGTAAAAACCTGTTGCAAACCCCTGTTTCAAAGCACACCACACCTGAATACCCATTATCAATACACTGTCCCTTGTATGTTATGTTTAAACAATAAATACACATAAAGAATTAACCATGTTTCCCCAAGAAAAATAACATGATTACTGTGTATTTAAATAAAAACATAAGAAAAACTTTTGCTCTCGACTTCCTCAAACATTCTCTGTGTATTCACAATGGAAACTTCTCCTCTCGGCCTCAAAACATTCCTTGTTTATTCCTAATGGGAAAAGCATGCTTGTATAATGCAAAAAATTTGCTCTCGGCCTCTCAGAATTTCAACAAACATTGACTGCAAATTGCACTAGCCTTTCAACAATTTTTTTTTTTTAAATGACTGTATACACAAGCAGTTTGTTCTCGGCCTCAATCCACTGCAACATTTGACAAAGACATCACTGCATATAAAAGACTGCAGAAACCCTATGAGCCTAGAAGGCTATCCACATGCGCTCGGCCTCTGCTCAATCAAATGGCAAACACAAATTTTTTTTTAAAAAAGAATTCAATCAATGAACCCTCGGCCTCAAGGCACAACCATGCAACGTTGTCTGTCAACAAAAATTTGCAGTCAAGAATATCTATTTAAGGACAGTTCTACACGTTTCAATGGCACAAACATATGAGTATATATGAGCACTCAGTGAATATGGACGCGTTTGACTCTTTTTAACATATGACTACAGCATTCCCCTGTTTTCTTCTTAACAATTCCCACGGCATATTTGTCAATGCACACCTGTTTCAACTCATATATATATACAACACTCAACTAAATGCATATGCCAGCATTCTGTTTGGTGCAACCACGTATCACAAACCCTCATAACGTTGTTGACAGCCGATGACAATGGCACATATTGACAACATATACATATGCATTTGGCGGTTCTCAGCAAACAAAGAGATGCGACTACAGTGTTTATATATTCAACAACCCTCACACTCAGTCATTCAAACTTCCTTACCGCGTTAAATGCATATGATTTCTCATGTTCCTCTATCGTGTAATGCATGCAACCATTGATTTTAAATGCTGGCCGATTCACGCCACTGTTTATGCATTTAAGATTGAGTCATTTTATCCCTACGTGCTGTATACAAAGAGATATCCCGGATTTTTAGAGTTACCTGGCTGTCACTGACCGCGTGGGAGGCAAACAACCGTTGAATCCCTTCCTTCTCGGGCAGTCAAACTGATGTCAAACAATCAAACCCTGTGAGTAATGGCGGACTCAAGCTTATCTATAGTTCGCCGAGCGAAAATCATGCACGTTCTTACCTTGGTTGTTTACCAAACTCGGCGTCTTCACTTAGAATTTCTCTTTAAAACTCCTCTCAGCTTACTCCGTTCACCTTTTGTTTGTTCTGATCTCAAACCCGACTGTCTGAGCTCTCGGCGATGAAGAAATGGTGGTTTCAACAGTGCAGGGACGGTTTCTATGACCGTTTCCTCACTGTACCTTCGTTTCATTAGTTGGTAAATGTGTTTACATGGCCGTCCTCATTGACTCAGTCGCCCGACTGAGTCATGAGGATGGCCGTATATGTTTTGTCTATTCATATTTTCCGCCGTTTCACCAACCAATAGCCCTTCTGCTGCCATTACACCGTGTCAAAGACCGGACCTGTGTGCCGTATGGGGTTCACCGTTTGGACTCATTGCACATTGTGTTGTGATCATACCCATCGTATAACCATTCTCCGCCTACAGTGTAATGATCGTTGGTTGCCATGAGTTTGTTTGAATATCATTCTCCCACTAATGCATACGGCCTCCTCCATATCATTTCTTTGCAACCCTTCTCTTTGATATCATAACTCTCGGCCCTTTGCAATTATATGATATACCTTTTGATATGCCATAGTTTTCACTTACCATATCGTTGAATGCCACGGCCTCCCTTATATCACTTGCGCCCGCGTCCTTTGTATGCTATTCATTGTTTGGCTATGTGCTCTAGGGTTTATACATATGTCTCAATTCATTTTATAACCCGCATTTTATATTACCATTGGCATTGACATATATGCGCATTTGGCCCTTTATAACTATGTTATATCCCTTTTTCATATTCGCATTTGATTTATATATTTTCCTTATAGCTCCATATTGTATGCGCAATACTTTTGTATCCAATACCTTTGTTATATGCGCATACTATATTCTTTTTGCAATATTATTAGGTTATGCACATGCCTTATAACCTATGATGTATATATTCAAATGCTTTAATATTTTATAACATAGTTTTTATAATTTTAAAATAACCATTGGGGTCATGTTTAAAATTATAATCATTCTAATGCTCTGAGTTCATGTGCAGGTAAAGAGTGGTCCCAGTTTGATCATTTTGCGTTTAATGAAAAATACCTAGGGAAATTTTGATGTGAATGGAATGGAATATGAATAGGGAATGTAGGGTATATATGTGGGAAATAATATCAATGAATATTTGCAGATATTAACTTCAATTAAATCAAAACTAGAAGTTCCTAAAAAATTTTGAAATTTAAGCACAAAATGGCTTATGAATATACTCCCTTGCTGTTGTTTGTATAGGTGAAATGTACAGGTGCTCCTTGATCCTGTTTGTACAGGTGGAATGTTGGATCCAAAATGTGTTTGGATAAATGAAAAGTAGCCTTTTATTACTACTTCTTGTTCACTATACTCCCTTGCTTGAATTATTCAGGTCCCTTTGAATGATGTTTTTCTTTCAGGTCCCTCTGCAATGTGTTTGGAATGATTTAATCTGCTGTAACTTGTTTGCTTCAGGTCCCTCTGCAATAGTATTTATTCTTAGGTCCCTCTGCAATGCTTCTGGTATATTGTCTCAGCTCTGATCTGGTTCTGCTGCAACAAGTTTGCTTCAGGTCCCGTCTGTAATAATGTTTCAACTCAGGTCCCTTCTGATTCTGCTGCAACATATTTGCTTCAGGTTCAAAGTGGAAAACACAATCCTTTAGCTGTAACAGCTAAAAGCTTGCTATAAGCCTCTCCCTTGTCGAATGTTTGACTTGTCCTCAAGTCAACTGTTGAGAGGTCCTGCATTGAAATTGTGTAAGAGTAGTAAAACAAGAATATAGAATTCATAGAGTCCAGGTTTCCCTGGTTTTCCCCTATGAATTCATGCTTGCTGAGTGCCAGTTGCCTGGTTTTCACTAGCAAACAATTTATTTTTTATGTTTTGATTTTTTTCATATATTTTTTTCTCTTTTTTATGTTTTTTTTCCCTTTTTTTTTTTTTTACTATATATTTTTTATGCTTTTTCTGAACTGGAAGATGGCATGGCCATTATTTCCAGTCCGGATTCTTGGATCAGTTGTTTCATAAATGTCTCTTTACTAATAGGCTGATGATAGACTTTCAACCTATGACCGTTGACAACAAATGAGGTGGGATCCTGGTCGATGGTCTTTATCCTCACAGCTCCATTGTCAAAGATTTCCTCGATTTCATATGGCCCCAGCCAATGTGTTGTAAATTTCGCTTTGAAATCCCTGAATTTGGAGTCGAATAAAAACGCCCAGTCTCCCTTCTGGAATGTCTTGGTTTTGATGTATCGATCATGCCATTTCATCCTCTGTTGCTGTACTAATGTTGTCTGTTCAATTGCTTGTTGACGCTTTTCATCCAATTGGTTAAGTTCCATGATTCTCTGTTGTTGTGC